>QQSS02028778.1:0-19020 GCA_003687565.2 Craspedacusta sowerbii | reverse complement strand
TATATATGAGGACAATGCTTGAAGCCAGGTAACAGAAGCCCAATGACGCATCGTATTGAAAACAAACTCGTCGTGATTATGAACTTGCTCAACTAGCTCCGTCGCAACAAGAAATCCATTTGATGGAAATCAAGCGTCTGAGCATAGCTGAGACTATAGCCATATAAAAGCAGAGGTCTGAATTCAAGTTCATTAATAAACAATCTATGCCTACATCTCGATCTCAACATTTTCATGACAACGAAAAAGACCAGGCTAAACCTTTCGCTCATGGGATTCTCGGGGGTACATTGCTTCTTGGGAAATAAATAGTTGAAGGAAGGCAGCTAAAAATAGGCTTTCCTCGCGATTCCATCTAAACTCAAACGGGCATAGTAAGGGAAATGGGTTCATCAGAGAACCGTGCGTTGCCAGTAGCCGTGCTAATAAACAACTTAAGTCAGGAAAAATACTTTTTAACCAACTCTATATGACGTATTAAAAATGATCAGGCAAACAAGGACCCGCGACGGGTGACTCTGGCGATTTGTGTTCCGCTTGTTTTTGTTTTGTTGTTTTTTTGTTTTGTTTTTATGGTTCTTTTTTGTATTCTTGTTTGTTTAGCCTGAAGATGGTCCAATAAAGGACCGAAACGTCACAAAAATTATTAGCTGTATTCCGTACTTTGAAGATCAGGCAAACGCAGTTATAATAGATAGTCAGCGCGCCATCTCCTCCAGGGCTCAGTGACTACCAAAAATGCTTGAGCGCAACGCCCAATGAGTTTCCGAAAGGCATACTGAACTAAAGGAAATTTCCAACTTACGCCCCAGTGGACCTTCGTAGAAAACGCCGTCTCATACTTGATTTAATAAATCACTTATTGTGAACATAATGCAGCTGCGTTTACGGCAATTATATCTCACGCACCAAACCTAACGCAAACCTAAAACATACCTTAAACATACCTCAAGCAAACCTCCTCACTACGAGCATGCATTTAAAAAAGTTCTTTAACGAAGTTTAAATGGCAACAACGTACATCTTTTCGTAATCGCAGACGATCTGGTCTGCCTAATATTCGATTCAGATGAGGCTCTAACAATCACATAGAAATTGAATTTACTTTATAAATATGTATCGCAACAAACCTCTGTATCCTTTTCCCAATGAGGTTCATCGATTTCAAAAGCAGACCTTTCTTCATTAGCGAAACAAATCATCCGCATTCCACTTTTCTTCTTTACAAGCTTTTTGCCAGTCTTTGATGATGGCGAAGAGGCCATGTTCTTTTTTTTCTTGCTGTTCCCTTAAACGCAGCAGCCTTAAACTGCCGTCTTAACTATTGATATCATATTTAATCAAAACAAATAAAAACATTAGCTTTTGGTAAACGCATAAGTATATACATTAATATATACAGATACTCTTACTAACGGGTGTAATTAGAGCAAACAGCGGGCACCTTTGTAATGGAGTATAAATGGAGCATAATTAGAGAATAATTAGAGGACCCTCAGGGGACGCTCAAAATCAAGCAAGTTCATTTAAACTGAATCTAACTGCATCTAACACAAACAGCTATTTTCTTATCCTTAGCAATTAGAGTGGAACCACTGAACTGCTATGCACCTAAGAAACCAACCGGGATTTGCCCTTAAAAACACAAGACGCAACCAGCTCCAAACACGGAGAAAATCAAGGAACGGAAAAATTCATTTCTACCTAACAAACTTCATATCACATAACAAATACAACATTGCATTTGCTTCCTCAACTAAATACATACCCATGCCGAGAAACAACGAATATCCGTGTCGCTAAGAAATACGAAACAAAAAGGACTGCCGAGGCGAATAGAGAAGGAGCAAGACTTACATCACGAGAATCTCAACGAGCCCAGGTAAACATCAAAAGTACGCAAACAAAAATTCGGTGCGTATGAAGTACGCAAGTACCAAAGTAGTAAAGATATAGGGTCACGGCATGAAGACATTTGTAAACCACCGACCTTAACTAGGAACACGAAAGTCTGCGAGCACCACAAAATAAATATTCAAAACATCCACAAGGACACACCAGGTCACTAAAACGGACTGCACTTGCAAGACGACAGACACACGCACGCACACACACAAATAGCCTCAAGAAACATGTCGTCTGAATTTCGCACTTATACTACAACTAAGTTGCCAGAGGTAGTGAACAGCCCACCAGAACGTGCAGTTAACTAACCAACAACTGCCAGACTCGCAAACGATCCCTGCCTTATGATTTGCTAAGTTCTACTAAATATATATATTTCTTATTTACTTCTCAAAAATCAGATCGGGCAAGTATCATACCCTTGTTCGAAATAGAATAAGTCTTGTGCAGCCTCTGTGAAGACTTCCTCGTTCCTGCCTCAATATGATTCCTTTTTCTTAATCTCTATCAACGATTATAAGGTTAACAGTTAACAGAGGTAACAGAGAAATCAACTGTTCCCTTTTCCGTTGCTGAGATCGAGCAGTATTTATTTCGTTTGATTGGAGTTACCGCAGCATGCTCGTACAAAAGTACAATTCTTCTCCTCAAAATTTAACCACTATTCCTTTCCATCATTTCTTCATGCACGAGCAACATAAGCATCCGCACAGAAAGGTGTCACGCGACGAAGCAATACCGGCTTCCAACACGACTTCACTATTACAAAACGTGGCAGCAGCACATATAAATAGTAGACTGCAACCAATTCACTCGGTACAATTTCGGGGAGGACATATCGACGACATAAACAGCATATTTTTCCAAATGCTAAGAAGCTGTGAGTGTTGCCAAAGTGAGGGGTAAAGCATGGAATAGAATGCGAGACTAAAAGCTTATAAGGAGGAATCGACTTCCCAGCTTGGGAGCGTTGACAAGGGGAACAGAAAACAGGTTACCCTACACAAAAACAATTATATTAACGCACCTAGCGCTCAGCGGCAATTGATACTAATGCCTCAAATAATAATCTATGGCTGTCGAGAAAGCTGCGAACCCGGCACAACCCAACACGGCCGCCTGTGGCCCAGCTCTCAAACCCAGGACTCCACCAGTAATGCAGCCAGCCATCGTTCCGTTGAGAAGCTCGGTCTTACCCCTATGAGACTCTATGAGGCATTCGGTCGCGGAAAACATGGCCCCAACAACTGCAAAGTTCTTGCCATACGAAGCAGCTCGCGATTTCATTTCTTTGAAAACGCCTTTTACCGACTGGTCCTGCATGGCGCCAGGGACGTACGACGGCATGGAAGAGTCCAATCCAGCTGTAAACAATCCAAACACCGCACCAAGCCCATATCCCAAGACTAGCGCCATGGCGCTCTTGAATCCGCAGTGCTCCATAACGCGCTCGACAATAAGTTCCTCTTTCTGTTTCATGGCACTTGGTATTCCAACGTTGGGAATGTAAACTCCATTTCCCAGACGAATCTGCTGCATCATGGGGATAACCTCACTCAGACGCAAGTCTCGTTTGCCACCATCTACAGTCCCCATTTTTCATGCTGGGTTTACACAGATCTGAATGAGTAAGTAGCAAAGTACAGCAAACAGAAGCCTTGATGTAACAGGATCATCTGTGATAGCAGCTATGACAATGACAATGCCAAGCCTAGCAGCCATAGCATAAAAACAGCAACAGCAACAGCAATAGTAATGGCCACAGCACTGGCAACAGTACCCCTTACAACATTAGTCATAAAAGCAGCACAAGAAGAAGCAGCGACTATCCAAGCAACAGTACAATACTAACAATAGTACCAAATACCGTCGCATCAATAGTCGCATTGAAATCAATAGCAATAGTACAAGCAACAGTATCAACCAGAGAACCAGCAACAGTAGCAGCAACAGTAACAGAGAAACCCACAGCACGAGAAGAAGCAGAGACTACACCAGCAATGGTAGCAACTTTAAAAGCAATGCCTACCGTACCAGTAACAGCAAAAGCAATAGCAGCAGAAAGAGTGGCAGCAATATCAGCATCCAAACCAGTAGTGGGAACATCAGCAAACGCAGTACCAAAGTAAGCAAAAATACTCCCAAAAACACATATAACATAAGAAACATGAGCAGCTGCTGTATTGAGAGCAGCTTTTAAATAAGCATAGCAGTAACAACAGGCAAAGAATTTGCTGCAGTTGTGAAGATCCAGCAGCAAGATCAGCAAAAGGATCACCAGCAAAAGTAACAGACCAGGAGGTGGTGATAGAAAGTAAAAAAAAACTCATTCAAGTGATCGGTGCATTTAAAGCAAGATGATATCAATACTTAAAGCTTTGTTGGAAGTACAACTTGTACGAAGGGCAAAATTACAGAAGAACATGTCACTCAGTTAGGCAGAAATGCAAAATTTGCAAATAAAGCACAAAGAACCAGGTGAAAGATGATGCCTGCCTAACATTATCTAAATGCCAAGATAGAATTATTGACCTCACTTTTCTTGTGAGTAACTTCCTCAGAGAATTTCACTAGAACATGAGCAGGCCATTGCACAGGCAAATAAGTCCCTAAGCAGCAGAATCATCCTGATTTAAATCATCCTGATTAAATTCACAATTTAAATTAAACTATTTTTTTGAATTTTTTAAATGATTTAAATGAAAATTTTTTTAAACAATTGAATTCTTTTTTCTGTCTTCCTGTAAATTTTAGACAGACAATACAACGAACACATGTATATTAGATTCCTAGAAGTCTTGTCATTAACAGTCCAAAACAACTAAAACATGCAGAATTACTTTGTCTCTACTCTCTATCACCATCAGTCAGTCTATCTCCACTATAAATGTCATCACAATACACAGTAGAATTACTTTTCAATCACTGAATAGAGGGGGAAGTGCAAAGTCATAAAATATTACTGTAGAGCCTCTCGTCAGTGATAATCGCACAAGGGACAAAACAGTTTGAAATAAATTGAATAATTAGTTGTCTGACTGAAACAGCCTGACTCTGATCTGACTGAAGTCCATAGTCTAAAGGTTACTAATGTGAACAATTGAAAAAAAAGGCACTATTGCTGCAGCAACTGCAGCTTTGGCTTACATTTAAATCACCTTACTAAAAATGAGATTATTTCTTTCTTATATTACACTACTAGAGTTAACTGTCCATATTATGCTAGTTAATTGGCTTAAATAAGAAAACAAGTTTTGCAGCCTTGTCTGTCACAAGTCTGTTCCTCAACTTGGAATGCACTAAGTAGTATGATGCAAACACAATCTCGACGCTAGGACAGGATGTCACTGCGGTCCGCAGACACACAATAGTTTCCAAAACTTCACCACCCATGTCGTCACAATGCAAACGCCTGCATCACTGAACAGCTGATAATCTAGCTGTGACACCTGAGCTGAACTCGAATTCAAAAAATGGGTGTGACTTTCCTCTGAACTTCATTGGTATAGGAGTTAAGTGAGAATGCTGTTTATCACGTACTTAAGTGCTGCCTTTCTTTCTCCTTTGTTCAGGATCCATCGTTGATATTGAGGGTGTAGAGCACAGTAAACTCATGCAATAAGCAAGTTAGCAATTTCCTGTTCTAAATATTCAATGCATCAAATAACTATACAATATATGATACTAATTAAGTCAGTTGCAGATGTGCATCATACCATGCATCAGCACTTTGCCTTTTAATTGTTGGGATGGATTCACTGGTTTGGCTCCCGTTATGTTTGTTTAAATAAATGGGAAAGACACTATTAATCACTTGTAATGCTAAGACACTCTGCGAAAAAAAAAGGAATAGCTCACAATCAAAATGATATAAATTAAAATTAAATTAAACAAATGCCATGCAATCGAATGACCAAGCATCACTAGCCCTCACCCCAAACTGTAAAGATTAGACTATACCTTTTCGGTTGTTTTCGGTGAAACAGAGCGACCCCAAAAATGGGCCAGAACAAGACGCGACCATATTTATATGAGTATAAGAGAAATAACAAGCTTCAAAAAATACTCATGCCTTAACTTGGGCAATCAGAGACAAAGCACATTTGGTCGGTAATAAACTGGTAACATACCAGGTGCCCCGGAGACGTGCAAATATTAATAGTGACTTCCCAAAACACGAAAGGGGATCAACTAAGTTATAAGGGAGGATGCAGAAATACGAATAAGTAACAAATGACAAGGTTACCATACAAGGAAAGAGGCATAATAAGCAGCAAAATTAAATAAAGTAGTGACTACAACTGTCAAAGCATGCATGTAGGGCCCCTCAGTGGAGCTTCAATAGTGGGTTATGGAAGCTAAATTACTGAACCTGCTGTCCGCTACACTTAGATATTAGTTAGCTAAACTTAAAGCTTGGTCAGCAGCCCACATATTATAACAGCTAAATTAGTAGGCAGGCACCCTGCGCTAAAATTTTAGGAATTAAAAAAAAATCAGGTTTAAAAAAATAATATGATTTAAATAAAAAAAATTCTGCCTTGGAGCAACCAGAAAGGCCATTTCGTAGACAGGCAAGGCGTGAGGCAGGCAAGTAAGCATGGGACAGTCAGGACACCTATTGGACAAGCAGCCAATCTATTCGATAGGCTGGAAGGGCACTGATCAGGCAGGCAGGACGTTGGATTGGAGCAGAAGTGAAAGAGCGAAGCACTTCGAGGATCTTGAATGGAGAAAGGATTTGAGTATGAATAAAGATGTGATCAATTTGAAATATCTGAAAATAGAACAGCAATCAATAACTGGAAAGATAATGCATGTTGAGTTCCAAAAAAAAACATTTGTACGTATATTGCATTTTTATCTTTCAAAGCCTTTCTCAATTAGAATCTTATTGTTTGGTACTTGCTTTGAGATACCTTAATGGTAGTTTCACTATGATAGAAGTAAAGGTATCTTACTTTCAATCCTGAGAAAGCACATTCTTGCAGTAATTCAAAAGTCACAGTTGCTTCGCCTTTAATAAACATTGCTGGTTGAAGGAATCAGTAATGTTAGTCAATCATCAAAAGAAGGGGATAACTTTAATAAAAAGCAGAGCTTCAACATGCTCTTCTAGACGATAGCAACTTATTCGGTCCAGTAACGAAAAGAATTGTTAAGTGTTCATGAAGGACATAGAGACAAAGAGAGTCACTCATGTACCTCAATATCGCAATCACAATCAAATCTTCTTTGCTGACCTAAAGTTTATGTGACAGCAACATAGGCACACAAAGCGTCTGCCAAGTTTCTCTGCAGTGCAGCACGTCAATAAAAGAGCTATGGGGAAGCAAGGGTTGAATCAAACTGGCCTAAAAGAACTAAAACCTGGTTTAAGCACCCGATGATCACATATGCAAGACGAAGAAGCTGGTAAATAAAAAGTTTTAATTTCTCCAAATAACTTCATCGTGACCCTCATGGTCACGTTTGAACACAATGCTTCACTGGGTGAAAAATGCTTCATTCCACATACTATTACATAATATGCCAAAAGTATAGTGAATTTCGCCTAAAGGATAGCGCAAGCAACAAGAGGCTTCTCCATGCCACGCAGTGCCGCTTTAGTAGAAGCGAAGAACATAAAAGATGAAAGGAACGAAAAGTGAGACAGGGATCATCCATAAAAAACGTCCACAAATGTTCGGCAAATTTTAACCCCCTCGGCCACTTAGGTCCACTCGTGGCCTTCGTTTAACGAAGGCCACGGTCCACTTCTGGACGAGACTAGCGATGATGAAGAACTATATGGCGTTCGATGGCTGGCGTTGAAAAACAGTTGCCTCATGAACAGATTCTCTTGCCCAGCCACAGATGGAAAATGAAAGGCATGCGGTTGACGTTCTTACGAGGCTCCAGGCTCCAGACCACTCAGTGCACGCCTCTGGAACAGCGATTCGTATGCACTGCTGGCACTGCCGATAGCTACACCCCAGATGCCTCCCTCCTCATCGACTAAAGTCACCAGTGTTGGGATGAACCGATTGAGACCCACGTCATTGAAGTTGGTTTAACTCTGGTCGCAGCAGATATATCATTGCATGTCACAACCCCGCAAGAAATACTAGACTGCTGCACATGTTTCCAATACCATTTTGCAGTGGGAACTGAAAGTTTGATGATCGTGCTGGGTGGTTCAATGCAGTGTGCATGTACGTCAAAGCCTTCAATGATAGCCTGACTTAAAACTTCACCTATTATCTCTCCAGCATTTTGGAAGTTACTTTTCGTCAGTTCTGGATCACTCTTCCTACGGCAATCCAAGTGAGTTCCGTAATGGGGAAATTGGGAAGAGTAAGCCCAGCCAGATCACGCGACAATAGAGCCATGCGACGATTGTAATACTGTGACCAGTTGCATCACATTAAGTAAACAAACCATCCAGATTTTTTTCCGTAAAGAATTTTGACGCAGCATTCACAGTTTTAGATAGCCTCGGTTCTCGTCAGACCACTATCGACGGTAATGATTATGATGGACTTCGTTGATGTAATGCTACAGCATAATAGGTGCCACATCCTGGAAGCTGTCAAGAGACACTGATGCATTAAGATTTACGACAAGTGTAGCAGAGCTTCCTCTGTTGCGTTTACCACTCCTGATAAAGATTGAATGTCACACGACCATTTTTAATATCCGACATACAGTGACGGCATCAGTTTACACCTTTATGCAACTATCCAGCCGTGGTCAGGCAACTGGATACAGTATTCCAGATGCATTAATAAAGTTGCTTGTTTTGCTGCGGCTGAAAGACCCAGGAGTACTCGCGCTTGGTCATCTTGGCTAAGGAGAAATGTTCAGTGATTTCTCTGCACCAATGCCAAATCAAGCAAATAGACTAGTGTGGATGCTGCAGCTTGAGCATCGGTGTGCTCGTCGTGCAAAGAGCCTGCAGCTTCGAGATTTACTGTGATAGAATTTATGTGCCTCGTAACCTTGGTGGTAAGGTCGGTGTCTGGCAGGAGACGAAGATATGTTGCAGATAAGCTCGCAGCCGATAGCCAAGACTCAGAAATTTTGAGCGAAGGTTTTCAAATGTCCTGCATGACCATATTAACTCTGTTCGTCGACGATCATCAGCAGCTCCACTGGCAGATACGACGACAACAATTGACTTAAACAGCTCAGTCAGATCACTGTCAATGCCTTTTCGACCATGTCTTTTTTTCCAAATTGAGCTTTTTAGTCTCTTTCAAGTAAAACTTCTCTAGCTTTACATTCTCCACCTGTCGTTTCTTTCTGCCTTTCCTGCCATATTTTTTTTATCTACTTAGAAAGGCTGGTTCAGTATTGCATAGCAAGGTCCCCTTCCTTTGAATCATCTTATCTGCATCACAGTTAAGCAGTGCGCAGCCCTTTGAATGTTTGAGTAAGAACTGACAAATTTACTTTTTAATTCTTGCAAATGCTTGTGATTGTAGTGAAACTACATTTGTACTTCGTCACATCTCTTCAAGTACATGCCACATAAGAACAAACCTTAGGCTCTTTAGCAAGGAATCAAAGAGAACACTAGAAGTTTATTGCTCCAAGCATCACGAGGAGCATTTATTTTTTTACTCTGGGCTTAGAACTCCATGTTACAATTTTTACTGCCATCAACATAATTTCAAATTAACAACTTAAAAGTCTGGAAATAATGTCTCTTTCTTGGATAACCGAGCCATAACCAAAGTTTATCGGAACTATTGAGAGCAATTCTTTTGTTACGATGATCCTTGTAATGGGCCTTGCTTGCATGTTGTTTTTCTTTAAATATAACGAACTTTGCAAAACATTCGCACACAAAACGCTTCAACCATTGTTTTGTTGTCGATCATGAATAACACAGGGAAGTGCTGAAGAGGTTTCGTTCAATATTTGATCATTTCAGATGCGGCAGTGCAAGTCTCACGCAGAGAAATGGACTTGTTCTGACTCGCGAATAAACCAGAATAAATTCGCTGTTAATTTAAGAAAGAAACACCATCTTTCTGAAGTCCAGAGGATTGAGCCATACATTGTGTGGACGTCCACTCTTGCTCTTGCCCCATCGCCCCCTTGTCCACTTTTGTCCACCATTGGCAGGAACTCCGTCCCCTGTCAGATGGACGTCTTGTTTTAATGACCATTTCCGCACAAGTCCCTGCGTAGCATGGAAAAATTTATATAAACGTTTGCTAGATCCTGCTTATTTGCTGGTGACACGCGCGGATACCAGAGGGTTAATACGTACGCACAAATATATTGCTTAGCAACCACTCTTGATGGCCATCGCGGGGATGTTTCACACGCTCCAGGCCAAACGGAACTACGCTTTGAGAATACCAGGGAGTGCCATGTCACCACGTACTTGCGCTGGACTATGCTGCAGCGTGAGAATAAACGCCACCAATTCAATGAAGACAATTGTTTACTCGGACTGGAACATTTCAACCTAGAGACATGCATGTCAACCTAGAGTGCTGCAAGCATCAATGCTGTACAGAGCGTATCGTTTGAGTAGCGATCGGTCCACCTTTAACGAGGAAGTTGAACATTTACGCACAACATTTCTAAAGTTAGTCTACCAGTCAGCTTTATTTGACCGGATTGTATTTGACTTTGTTGAAAACTGCATTACCCGCCAGCGTAACTTAGATGAAAGTTTTGCCGATGAGATCGTACGATTCGTTATTCCTTATAAGGATGAAAAGAGTGCGCGCAACCTAAAGCACTGTCTAAATGATCTGGCATGTAAAGTACCGGTACCAACTCCGCCAATATTCACGAGCCGAAAAATTGGCGAAAGTATTAGACCAAAGGAAGCAAAGCCAAAGATTGTGAGTCAACAATGCGTTGTTTACAAATTTCATTGTGGCCAGTGCGACGCTGGCTATATCGGCATGACAACCCGCCACCTGCATCAACGCATCGAGGAAGACAAGCAACGGTCTCAATTAGCAAACACTCTCATTTGGAGCGACACCTGCGCAGAGTTGTGAAGCAGGCCGGAAGATCGAAATCGATCGGCAATTGATGAGTAGCTAGGTGTTGACCGTTTTAGCTCGACTGTTGCTCGACCTTTGACCTACTCGATCAACAGACCATTGTCCGTTGGCTTATGAAAAACAGATGTAGATAGCACCGCTTTGTCGTGTTTATCCACGCCCCACAGAATGAGATGCCATTGTTCTTATCCACTTCTGCTGTTAAGGACAGTGATGAATGAAGACTGTTAAGCTCACTAAGGAAATCCTTTCCCGCAATTTCCCTAGGCATTATTGTCAAAGTGTCATCAACAAGAAGTTTGTAAAATTCGGGAAGTTTGCCTTCGTTGCGTAGATTCTCCTCCAAGTGGCACATGATTGTGTTTGCCAAGCGGCGATCCCATGCTAACTCTATCCCGTTGCAAGTACAAAGCACCGTCAAAGGTAAAGAGTTGGTCCTTTACGGCTAACTGGAGTAGCTTGCGTAGGTCAGCTCGAGAGATTAAGTTGAAGCTGTTTTAGCTCGACTTCGAAGATGTGACTCTGGCAATGTGTGGTCTGCTTGTTTTTGTTTTTCGGTTTTTTGTATTCTTGTTCATATGGTCTGAAGATGCTCCAAGAAAGGACCGAAACGTCACGAAAATTAATAGCTTTATTCTTTGCTTTGGAGATATTTTGAATGTTACTTTTATTTTCAATGCTTGCCTCGCAGCGAAAAGTGATTGCACTTTAAGACCATCCTTATTGAAACATCATGTAGGCTCTTCTAGTCATCATTGCGCTAGTCAAACCGACAATCTATATTTCTAACCCTTTATTTCTTTTAGTATTAATGCAGCTGCCAAATGAGCCAGAGGAATTGTTTTGCCACTCAAAAATCTGCGGTACATTGGAAATGTGTATGGGCATCAGATTTTTGGCTTGCAGTGAGAGATTTGCTAAGTGATTTTTGAACTGCGAAGGCAAGTATCTGAAAGTTTTTCTGATGTAACGGGGATTAAGTAATTCCTTTTGTTTCCTTCAAAAATGTTTTAAAACAAGTTGTAGTCATCTAATGACAACTGGCCTTACCCGACCCACTTACCGCCATAATTCCCTTTAAAAAAGAGAAGGAGATATGAGAAAATTGATATGGTAAGAATTTTGCTAGATTAAGTTGCGCGTAGAATAAGAACAATAACACGATGGAGAAACGGAATGTTTTTAAATAGTTTGGGCCTTATTGGTAAACAATTTATACATGGTGAGATGGAACCACGAGGATGTACACGTCTATAAATTTAATCACTCAGAAAATGGATTTTTTTATTTCTTGGATAATTTTGTAATGAAGCCTCCAATTAATTTATAGGATCCGCTGCGCGTCTTGGAGAGCCATGCCCTAAAAAAAAATTATTTTCCGAAATAGCAGTTTCTCGTGGTATGGCGTGCTATATATTTCTGGAAGTGTATATTTTATCTATATTATCTATATTTTATATACTGTTCACTTGAGAGCTTATGTTCTCGTGAGACGGTGCACTCGAGGTCTCCAGGGGTTCCGAGTTCTTAATGGGACTCCAAGCAGTTGCTTGGCCAGTTAAGACTCCAACCAAAGGTCTCTGATGTGTCCCTTGCCGGGACGAAACGTACGTAAGGCTAGCCAATTTTGTATATTTTATCATTAGGTGAATTCTCTGAAAGTAGAGACGTCTAAAAAAATTCCTGAAAACCCTAACTGCTACATTGAAAATTGCCACTTCGTCTAATTAGTTACAGGTAAAGCATAATTTAGTTCCAGAAATATTGCATCAATAAGACGGTTGCCAGTTTTGGGACCTTTAGTTGACTTGGTTACGGCGCATATATGCGCCATACGTAACGGATGACTGTCACCAAGGTCCATTCACTCATCTGTTATTATAGAGATCCATTGGCTTCCGGTGTTTGTTCGGCCCCATGTCTTGGGTCCATTGGCTTCCGGTGTTTGTTCGGCTCCATGTTTTCGATGCAAGCGTTGATTGTTAAGTACTAATTTAGCGCTTTAAGTTGGTGCGTCCAGCATTCTGATGGTTGGCGATGCTATGTAGTACTGAAAATAAAGCAGATTTTTTGAGTTGGAACTTCAGTTTTTTGTTGTATACTTTAACGAGGCTAATCTAATACACAACTAAAAAATTGCGTCTTATTCCAAGTAGCTACAACAAAGTTTCTTTACAGGTAAAGCATGAGTAAGCACAAAAATTCCACTCCGTCTTTGAAATCTAAAAGTAATTAAATTAAGCTATATAGGCCCAACCTTAGCTTAGCCTAGATGTTTTACTCTGCATTCTGGTATGTCTATGGATATATGCTAGTCAAAATGTAAAACCCTCTTAAACCCTTTGTTTGAAAGATCATTGTTAATGTGTATCTTATCTTATTTATTCAGGTGTTCCGGGATCAAATAATCACCATAAATGTAGTTGTTGATCAAGGATTAGCAAAGGGTTAATGAAAAAGCTTCCTTTGGTTCATGTAAGGTTTTCAGTTAAAGTTTGACTTAAGGTCTGTGATGTTGAAAATATAGCTAGCTTATCATGTAGCTCATATGCAGTGTAGCTTTGCTGGCCTTTCTTCTTTAATTGAGTATGGCCTCATGTCTATCTTTTCAAATTCATTGGGTCCAGTTAGATATAAGTACAAGATATGTCTATAATGAATTCCATGTGTTTGGGGTGACCTTGAACTCTTGAAGGTTTCCTTGCTTCAATGCATGTAATCTATTTTGAGCATGATCAAAGTTTCTTTGCAGCCACCACTGATTTTTGTGTGCCCTGTGACCTTTCATGGACATTAATGTTTTGTATCCCTAAATAGCCTGAAAATGAACAAAATTCATAGCATTGAAGCCAAGCCCTTGAGTAAAAAACAAGTTACTTCTAGAAGAGATGTAATATTTGGTTTGCTCTGGTAGCACTTACTGTAACGTCCTATAATCAATGTGACAGTCTACAGTCAGTGTTTGTTTTGTTGCTACTGAGCAGAAGGACAGCACTAATAAGAAATAAAAGTTGTTGCAAAAATCTGTCATTGATGGGCTCCTCCCCATAGCCATGAGATTTTGTGCTTTGCTTTTGCCTCTGCCAACAATGCAGCAGCCCTTTTGAAATTTGGGTTGATTTAGGAGAGTTACATGTCTAGTATTTTTAATTAGTGGAAGTTAATTTAAAATCTGGTGATATTTGGTCATGGGATTGTAGGAAGAATGCTTGAGTAAAATTTATGAGCTTGGCTTTCATGTGTTCGAGTTACAAGTCTGATGTTGTGTTTTTAGTGGAAGATAAAGTAACATCTATTGATAATTAGTCCTGGGACTGGAGGACGAATGCTTGACTAACAATTTGATGAAATTTGATGCAGTTTAAAGTTACAGTAAAGAGTTACATGTCTAGTATTTTTAATTAGTGGAAGTTAATTTAAAATCTGGTGATATTTAGTCATGGGATTGTAGGAAGAATGCTTGAGTAAAATTTATGAGCTTGGCTTTCATGTGTTCGAGTTACAAGTCTGATGTTGTGTTTTTAGTGGAAGATAAAGTAACATCTATTGATAATTAGTCCTGGGACTGCAGGAGGAATGCTTGACTAACAATTTGATGAAATTTGATGCAGTTTAAAGAGGCAAATAAGACATTGCCTTCATTTGCCTAAAAAACTATTTGAAATTGTTTGTCATTTCTTTAGTTTGATGATTTAAGTGTTATAATCAACATTCGCAGCATTCAAGGTATTGAACTTTTTCAGTATTGGAGGCCTCCAGACATGGTTGAACATTTTTATACGAAATATTTAATTCTTTCATTTTCAGGAGCTGATGAAATTTCTCATTTACCATTGGGTAGGCATGAGCTTACTGAGTTACTGATAGTCAAGACTGTTTGCATCTGTCCTACTGTGTTTAGAGGTCAGCTATTTGCTTGAAGTCATGTCTACAGCTCACTTCTCAGCCAGCTTTAGAAATTCGTGTGTCATTGCTCCAAGGCACCCTGACACAAAGCTGCCCACCACAGTTGTGGAGCGGAAGTCAATTGAACTTAGCAGGCCCAGCAGTGGCATCGATGCTCAGGGTCTTTCAAAAACGCCAAGTCCATACCTAGCTAAAGAAGGAAATAAAGCTAAAAAGCAGATGCAGTTATCAAGAAACGAATATCACTCACTTAAGAAATCTGCTCCTACTGATCCTATGCGATCATTGTCTCCAGAGAAGGCTAAATCCAAAAGCATTCACAAGAATTCAAGAGAAAGCCTAGTTAATAGTAAGCAGCCAAGGGATTACAATTTAAAGTTATACAGCTCGAGTTCTCCTTCAGACATTCAAAATCTGATTTCGAGTGATGATAAGTTCTTTAGGCATCTGCATGCCTTAAAGACAGAGAATAAAAGGACTTTAAAAACCCTGGAGAGGCTATATGGATATCACATTCAAGACCAGAAGGAATTTGCCCACGAGCAGAGTCGAAATGTCGTTGATTTATCCAGTACTTTTGAACGCGCTAAAAAGAATGCATCTTTGGCTTGGGACTCGGACAAGCTATACCAATCGGTCGTTCAAGCCCGAGAAAGCTCAGAAAAGTTCGAGGTAGACAACCAGGAGTTTGCTGAGCACGGGAGCAAAAATTCGACTTCAGATTTACATGCGTCTCCTTCTAAATCAGATAGTAAGATACTTAGCTTTAATGATGAATGATTGGTGAATGATTTCCTTTTCTTTTTGTTCAAAGGTCAAAATAGCAGCGCTGTGCACTTAGGACGTTTCCGTGGAAAGTTTGTGCCCTTATCTTTTTTGAAGCGATGAAGATTCGTTTTAAAAATAGTATTCATTGCATTCTCCTCCTAAAGTTTGTTTTTCAATTTTTTAAGCTATGTTGCTACAGTGGAGGCATGCATTGCATTCTATCCGGTGCCTTAGCTTTGCTAGCCACCAGTTATTGAAGTATTACTTCCCTAACTTTGGCACTGACGGAATTTAATATGTTGAATGAGTATGATAGTTTTATTGGCCGTCTCGAAAACTAAATCTGTTTTTCTTTTGATTGTCTCGGAAGGAGTACTTGCTAATTCTCTGTTTCCTTAAGCATTCGAAAATGGGCGACCTTCGAACTCCTCGGAAGACGAATACGACCAACGCTTGAAAGTGAACGTTCCAGACTCGCACGTCAACATTCTGCCTGAAGGTGTCTCGGAATTTCGTGGCCGCTCCTCTTCGTACGATGTTGTTGCAAGCATGTGGCAGGACTTTTCCGTTGATGACTACGCTCCATATACGCGACGGA
Organism: Craspedacusta sowerbii; assembly: GCA_003687565.2. NCBI lineage: Eukaryota > Metazoa > Cnidaria > Hydrozoa > Limnomedusae > Olindiidae > Craspedacusta > Craspedacusta sowerbii. The sequence goes on along the minus strand of QQSS02028778.1, from coordinate 2,829 downwards.
AGCCTAGAAAAAAACCCGATGCCTGGTCCCCTACTATAACTGTACCTGAACCTTTTCAAATGACTTTAAGGGAAGCTACCAAGGTAAAAAAGAAATCAAAGAAAAGGGAGCAAATCGAGCTAGAACTGCTGCGCAAGAGAATGGCAGAAGAAGCAGAGTTGCAAAAGCGAGTCGTTCCCGTTCCTATACCTCCGTCTACATTTTTACCTGTGTACGAGGAGCTTAAGGCTAAAGAAGAAGATCGACGCCAGTACGTTCGACAAATCAGTAAGGAGGTGCTAAAGTCCACGGAGAAGCCATTTTCTTTTCTGAAGCGGGAGCAGGCCAAAATGGCGTTACGAAGATCGCAATCATTGAGTGGTCTAAGCAAGATGGAGGACTTCGCAGAAAAGAAAAGTCGGGAGTTTAAAGCGCATCCTTTTCCTGACAAATTATTTGATTTGACTCTGGCTGATAAGATGGCTGAAGAGGAAGAGTATAGAAAAATCAAGGTAAAGCTCAGAGCTGAGGAAATGCTTGCTAGCTCCTCGTTACCGGCAAACATGAAGGCGCGAGGTGCTGGCAAGCATTATCAGGCGCGAGAGAAAACAAAGCGTGTCCAAGAGGATTTGAGGAGGAGAGCTCGACAGAGCTTCGCACCCGAGATTAACCCCACCGTACCGGACTTCGAAGTGCTGCAGAAGAGATTTCAGCAGGATCTGGAGCTCAAGAAGGAGCAGAGCACCACGCCTACAGTCTGTGAGCCTTTTCAGCTCCGCACGAGTCGAATCCCGGAGCGATGGGCGAAGTTTAATGAAAAGATCGAAGAAAGGAAGGTGCAGGAAAAGCCGCCCTCGGGGAGAAGTGTGTCAAGCAGCGTGGATGGTTCGCGTGCGTCGCCGTTTGTTGCGCGCGGCCGAGAGACGGATCGCAACATGTCTACTGCGAGGAGATCAAGGAGCGTCTCTAGAGGTTCCGCATCGGAAGAGTCGATAACGTACAGGTTAGATTGTACTCTGTGGACCCCAAGTTTTAAAAAAAGCTCGTTGTTTTCAGATGGGCTTATAGAAGGCTTTCTTCCTAATTCGTTTGCGTTATTGTGTAGCGCGAATCGTTCTTTCTTTTACTAGCAGCATTGAGATGCATTACTGCTTGATGATTTTGCGGTGGGTTGCGGGCTGCTTGCTTCTAGTTTGACGGAGTCTGCGCGCCTTCGTCTCGAGGTCGTGCGCAAGAGCTTAGAATCTAGTGAGCAGAAGCTGGCGGAGCGGTCGAAGCAGGACAAGCTTCGACAGGAGCGGTTAGCCGACCTCAGAAAGGAGGTAGCTCTGAAGGCGCAGGCCCAGGACCCCTCTCGGTGCAGAGATGAAGAAACCAAAGAGAAGGTGAAGCTGTTCAAGTACGTATTTTCTTCGTCCGTTAGATTTATTTCCTGTAGTTTCTCGTGCATGCGTGCCCATTGCATTCCAGGAAAAGAGGTTTTTGCGCAGCAAAGTCTGCACATGAGCCACAATATGGTATCGAAAGCATTCCTGCCGTATGAGTAAGACTTTCCGTCCTTCTGCTTGTGACTGTTGTGCCCAGCTGTGGTTTCGAAATGAACTTAGTTTTTATGAGACGGGAATCTGACCCCAAGCTAGGGATAAGCTACCACAACCCTAACCTCTGCCTGGGAATTGTATATAGAAGCAGGTGCATGTGTGCGCATGCATGCGTTCGTGTTTATGTGTGATGGCCCTTATTTGCGTCCATAAGTGTAACTGCGTATTCGGTGCATTTGTCGGTTAGCTGATGTGTGCCCGGGTCATCACAGGCCAGGCGGCGCTGCTTGCTTGGTTTCTCGTATCTAGCGTCTTCACCAAAACTTTTTTCAGAGAAATCGATGGCGTCGATATCTATGAATAGAATTTCTGGTTCTTGCTTTTTTCTTCTTTTAATCGCCATCTTTTTCGCTAACTCAGAGAGGCGGATGAGTCGCGAAAGCGTGAATATCGTGCCTACCTTCACGAGCTTGAATCGAAATTGCAAACGCGTCCGCTTCTGTTCGAGCGCACATCTCATGCGAGCGCCAAGCAAAAAGCTGAGCGACGCTACCGGGAGATTCTCCAGCAAGCTGGTGTTGACGAGTCAGTATTGACACGCGCTGCGTCGGCTGATGTCGGCTCCATTTCGAGCGATGTCGATGGAGTGAGGGATGCTAGCGACGCCGATGACGGGGTCAGTGACGGTGACGCTTCGAGTTGGGACGCCACTGACGATCAAGAAAATGACGATCATGGCTCTCATAAAAATGCCAGCGATCAGAAAGTAGATTCTGAGGACAATGAAGATGGTGGTAGTTACCTTGACGACAAGAATGAAAATCTTAGTGAGCGAGGTGGCATGGTCGAGGAGCAGAGTGAAGGCGATGTGTCCGATACATCAGAAGGATAACGACAGATCTCGAAATTGTCGCTGAAATTTACGTACACACATTAAATAGAAAGAACAAATTATTATCGCAAACAACTAGCTGATTGTTACTGAGTTTGGCCTTAAACCATTTTTCAGCGCCAGTGCCCACATAATTTTATTTTAGAAAATCTAAGAATATGCATTTAAGTTTTTCAATTAAAGCAAGAGGCACGTTTACTTTTCTGCACATGGCAGGTATTCATTGAGTATATTGAAGTGTATCCGTGCACGTCTCCACAAATGCATATCGTGTGCGTGTTTGCCTGTATACATGAATGTATATAGCAGTCTGATTGTATTCGTGCATGTAAGGACGTAATTATGTATGTATTTATGTATGTATGTATGTATGTATGTATGTATGTATGTATGTATGTATGTATGTATGTATGTATG
>QQSS02028667.1:0-19021 GCA_003687565.2 Craspedacusta sowerbii | reverse complement strand
ATATATCATTCTGTTTTTCACATGTTCATATTTATTATTCTGTTTTTCCCAGGGTCCTATTTGCCGCTATTTTTTTAAAGATGTTTTATTTTTGTAACGGGCCCTGTGTCGTTGAGTTTGAATCCGATCTGATGAGAGATGTCATGATTTACTCGCGAGCGCTATCTTTGAGTTGGCTATTGATTTTTGATGTTGACATGTTTGCCTTAAGGTTAAACATCTGATAGGTGATTGGTTAATTGACTGGTTAATTCCATTGTTCAATCTGTTTGTCTCGTTTCGTCAGCTCGAATAAGCCTGTGATTTTGTCTTGCAGCCTATTGAGCGAAGAAATCGTAAGTTTGCGCCTTTGCGCATACCAGCCAAGCTGCAGAAAGATCTTCCTTTCAAATCCAAGCCTAAAAATGCCACGAAACAAAAAAGGCCGACATACGAGCAAAGGCGGGCCGTCGTGTTGGAGCCCGAAGAAAAGAAGGCCGTTCGGTTGATGCATCAGCTGTTCACGATAAACCGTGAGAAGGTGGAGAAGCGGAGAAACAAGCGATTTAAGGAGCGGAAGGTTTTTCAAGCGAAGCTGGAAAAGCGTGAGCAGAGGCGAGACTCGCGCATCAAGGAGCAGAGGAAAAAAGTTTTCAGACTTCTTGGTCAGGAGGAGAAGAGGAGGCAGGCCGCTGCCCGAAAGAAAGCTTCTAGCTAGTGTCACGCATTTTATGAGCATTAACGTCCTGTTCTTCATATAGATTTGTTTGGAATCAAACCAGTTGTCTTTCAGATAGTTTTTTTTAATGTTTTACGGAGCAAAGGATGATGATGCCGTTCCTATCGGACTAGTCCTTGACATGTATTCTCTTGACACGACAGCTTCTTATCTAGCTTACCCTGCACATGATTACCATGTGCCTCTCACTTCTAACAAAGTGGACGTTGTGGACTCATTGTTGTGTCGTTCGAGACTTCGGGAAATATTTCCGTTCTTTCGTCTTTGTGGCGCCATTTTTTTCGGATCTTGTCGCTTTTATTTATCTTTTTATCGCCATTATCTTCGTTGAAGATATCTTAGCACACAAAGCTCAACGCCTCTCCCATGGAACATATGCTTTCGAGTGCCGGCGGAGTAAGGTTCGAGTTTCCCGACAACGCAGCTCCAGAACATTCAGTATTTTTGCTGATGAGCTGCCACCCGACGCAGAGAACTTAAAGATCCGGGATTGTCAACCTAAAATTTGACCGCGTGGTGATGCAAGATGTATGAAAGTGATGATGATTTTATTGACATAAGTGACTATTTCCAAAGTAGAGGTTGATGACAAAGAAAATTGAATATTACTTAGTTCGGTAATTTGTTGTACTGGAATGTTATGTACCGAAAATGAACTTGCATTGCATGCGTTGTTCGTGAATATTAAGCGAATCAATGCCAAAACAAAGTCTTGCCATCGCATCAATGCGGGAACAGGGCAAGGTAGCATGACATATCGATGAGAAAATTATAGGTCGTATCCGACATTTGAACCATAAACCAGTAATGGCTTGTGCCTTTACCTTCTTTTCAGATTTCTCTTGATTACTTTGGGGCAAAGCAAATGTCTGAGCGTTAAACAGTTCTTATCAAGCGTGTAGGCATTCCCAGGGCACATGAATGATATAGCTGCCCTTAAACCGAACTAAGCCACTTTTGGATGTGAGTTCCAACAAAGACTCTTCTAGTTAAATATGAAGAGTTTCGACAGATCCAAATTTTCATGCAATGGTTACGAGCACTAGATCCATGTTTAAGGTAGTGTAGATGTTCTTGGGATAAACTCGGGGTAAGCAACGCAGATTTGCTCCATGCTCTTGACTCTGATTGACCTTAATCCGAGATACAATCTGATGAATCTTGCTCTTTATTTATTGCTTCTTATAGCATCATTATCATCATCTAGAGCATTGAATATAGCAACTTGCTTTAATGAAGATCTTCAATCTGCTCATTAGCTTCTTAATCGCCAAGTGAATATGCCACACCTCCTTATGAGGCATGAACGTTAATCGAGTTAGAACGTTACATTCGGCAAACTTCTTAAGGTCGTGGTTACAAAAGCCGTTGCTTAAGAACCATACAAGTATTACTCCTATGACTTTTGGAAATGGTAGTTCAGGAACCTAAAGAAGAGCTATGTATTTGTATTTGTATTTTAAGTCAGATTCGCCAAATACAAAATATGTTCCAAAATGCAAGAGGCAATACATACTGATTAAAAGTAGTCATTCTAGTCCAGATAGATATGAATTTATGGCATGGTTCTTCTAGAAGGCCAGAGGCCTTTTCATGAAGCACCATTTATCGCGACGCAAGCTGAGATTTCCAGCTATAACGCAGAGCACTACGTAAGTGCGCCATCTGAGAGGATTACAGATGGTAAATCCCAGCACATACTATGCGGGCTTTTGCATTAAAATTCAAAGAAAGAAGAAAACTAAAACCAAATAATAATAATAATAATAATAATAATAATGTGGAATATAGGTAGTAGGTTGCTGGAATAACGCAAATCTTGATTCAGCAGAACGTTTAGTAAACAAACTTTTCTTCGCCGATGGAGTCAACTTAACTCCTTTTCATCATTCTTCTTACAAGCAGCATGCGTTTTTATTATAATTAAAGTTCCACTAGTTGCATTTCAATGGCAGTGTTTTTCATTGCCTTTCGCAGCATATGCATTACTTGAAGCAACTGCATCAAGCCACGCTCTTATTTGGCATAGGTGCACTTTGACATTCAATCGCTCCAAATAAATCAGAAGCAAGAATGTTTACAAGATGTTTGAAAGAACATGTCAATCATCACGTGTTGAACAGTCAACACGAGTAACGAGCATTCCTACCGATTTTCAGCTAAGTTTTCGATCTTACCGCCACTACGCTATTCAAGCGATTTGAATCTCTCGAATTCTATTCTGCAGCAGCCAAGCAGCTATTTGACGGAAAACACTGCGATATTGCTTGAAGCAGAAGGCGCTTAAATAAGGACTTAAACCAAGCCTATAGCATTGTGAAATTCTAAAGCGACAATTCTTTCTGGCATGCCATAGTCTTGGCATAGGCTGTAGAGTTTTTGTATTTGTACTCGCAGCGCTTACGATCCTTTCGGGCGGTTTCCACCAGAGACCATCGCCAGAACGATTGTTTCGATTGCGGTCAAACTTGACAAACCTGCGAATACAAAGTTTCTTACGCCTCGAAAAACTAAGACATTTCTTTACGGGGGTGGCGTGTTTGTTCCCTTGTCGTTTTTCGAACTGCATAGTTGCGCCTGGCAAAGACCACATAGATATCATGCTCTCCAGATTGACTTAGTCCAGTCGGGGTTCGAGTCCCCACGCATTGAGCGTGAACTTTCGAAGGTGGAGAGTCATGGCAGTTTTTTTTTTTTTTTTTTTTGCGCACGGCTTTTGCTGGCGTCCAACCTGTGTTGACAGCACAAGCACTTCGGAGATTAATAATCGTGATTTCGGATTGGACTGACTGACCCCCGGCACGACTTACCTAAGCTTTTTGAAAGGACTTACGTCGTTCAACCAACAATACCAACGGTCGAGACGGACTTCTAAAACCAGTCTAGTGAAATAGGTATTGTAGATCGAAGCGCTTTACCGTATTACTGACCTCACTCGAGCAGAAGCTTGCTTTCTGGAGTTGGTTTTTTAAAAATACTGTGTACCATTTTTTCATACTTTTGCAACGTGTTCACTGTACATGCAAGATCTTCTCTAAAGCGCCCTATGAAACTTGTTATGAAGCTGATTTGATGCAATTAGATGTTTTGTGATCTAATTAGATGTTAAATCATGTTTAAAACGCTCTAGCGCATAGCTCATGCCTTTCATTTTGTAATTATTAAATATTTCATTTTGTAATTACATTTTCATAAAATTTTGACGAGGAAATAAAATTCTTGCTCGTCAAAGCTTTTATGCCATCAAGATTTTTTACTTTAATTGAAGCCGTAATCGAACATAACTAATTTGTATTCACACGTTCTCGCATGTTGGTACTAAACTAGAACCGAACCCATCGCTCATACTGGAAAAGCTCGGGTGCTGTGCGTCTTGGAACGATCCAGATCTAAGCTTAACAAGCAAACGCTCGCTGTGTCTGTTCTTCGACAATTTCATACAAATTCTTTCATACAATTTCATACGAAGTCGAACGAAGCTAGTAAATTGACAAACCCCATTTGCAGTCACAACAATCAAATCAATCTTTAAGACAGATTTTCGTTGATCAGTCCACTTCATGAATCGCTCCACTGTTAGCCAAGGCCATCGAAAGCCTCGTTTCCAGCTGACACCGCGAGGAGGTCGTAGAGCTTTTTACCGCCAGCCAACCAGATGTTCATCCCACTCAAAAAAATTCACCGCTTCCAGACTTATTTTCAGTTCAGTGACAACCCAGACATGTCGCAAGCAGCGTGGCAACCCGCTTGAGAAGGCTCCGGTTTCAGAGATTTCGTGAGACAGTTCGCTCTCCTTTTCTCGGTTCAAAAGCTCGCGCTTGTCCGGTATTCGAAATTCAATACTGACAGGTCTGGTTTCCCCTAAAGCGTCCACTACAAACGCACGAAGTCGCAAACAATCCGAATCGCGGCGGCGTTGTCTTTCAGAGACATGCCACTCGGTAAAACGACGCCGAATTCGGTTCGATTTGGATTTCGTAACGTTTGTGGTGTCTTTGAAAAAAAACCAGACCTGCTCGATTGAATTTCGAAAGGCCGGACATCCGCGAGACGTTTTGAACCGAATTTCATCATAAAGCAAAATTGCTCGTTCTTTCTCCTGCGGACGCCATCACGAAGCCTTGTAGCCATGGTTACACGTGCGATGCAAAGCGATTGAAACAAGCCGACTGAAAGAAAGAAAACACGTTCATTATTAATCTGAGACGAGTTTATGTGATTACACAGCTATGACAACTTAACGGCAGTGACCACTGAAGAATGCGAACTTGTGCACATGCTGTCAATGTGAGTGTACGCTGGACTAATATTTGTTTGAATTTGTTTGGCTGCGCGTGAAGAAAAACGATCGACTTAGCACTGAAGGAGAGTCTAACTCTGGAAACGACAACCATAGCACACGAGGCGCTGCCCGAATCGGCGATGCGATGGATAGTGGACATGACTGAGAAGGCATTTTAAAATTCTCTTAACAATCCAATGACTGTGGAAAACGCATCCTTCTCGCACTTAGTATGACAGGCTACACGAGACTTAAAGAGGATTGAAGAGTTTCGTGACATACTAGGTGGGTTAGCGAAGGCGATCCGTGACTTAAGCGATCGACAGCGATGATCAATTAAGAGAGCGACTAGATCGGCAAAACCTTCTCTCATCTGTAAGAAGTGACTACCAGTAGAAACAGTGCGACGCTTAGAGCAGGCGTGTTGAAAAAAAATAATAATGGACTAAAAACTGCTTACCGAATCATCTGATACACAAGCTCAAAAGGATTGAAAATCTAAGAATTTTCAGAACCTACTAAGTCATTCCCTTGCAGGGACTTTTCGAGTTCTTTTCTGTCGCCAAACTCCACTGCCCGCATTCGACTCTTGCAAAGTTCAATGCTAGGGAAGAAGCTGCTTATGAAGTTGCTCCTTCCACCATCGCCTACGCCCCTCGCGAACTTTTGCCGAGGTTTATCCCGAACACGTCATCCAGACACGTCCGTTTGTCAACGGCTGCTCTCTCTCTTCTCGTCTGCAAGCAAACAGGGCGGCGATTTATGAGCCTGAAACAGGATCCACCTCGTCATCAGGCTCCTTTCCTTCAGACCAGATGGCTGCGATGAACAATGGTGATAAATCTTATTGGCGGATTTACACGTGCTTATTTGTGCGATCGATGGGAACATGAGAGCGGTATTTGTCTGGCAAGTAAGTACGTTGTGTAACACGTGACAGCGCTATTGTTTGTGACTGGGACTTTTCTCACGTGAATGCAAGCAAGTTTAGCAAGTCTTGGGTTGGGAAAACAGGTTATGGTATTTAATAGTGCGCCACGTTCTCATCAAGTTTTTTGCGGACGTGGGAATAACAACCTCATGTTATGACAGCATTATGCTTGGTTCAAACGTCGCACTTCTGCCGCGTTGAAGAAAATTCCATTAAGTTTCAAACGTCGAATTTAAGGTCGCACTACAGTCGGATAGATCGACAAGCTCTGCCGAGCTCGATTTAATTGCCGCACGTTATTAAGCAGTCGAACTGAACCGATTCGAACGTCGCACTTCTGCCGCGTCGAATTAAACTATTGAATTTTGGGTAACCAAGCGTAACCTACAGCTTTCTTTCTTACAGGATGCTGAGGAAGTTATCAACTTGCGTACATGAAATAGTTCATCAGCTCATGTGCCTTGAAGTTGATAAGTTCGCATGCGCGAGAGCAGAGTCGTAAAGAAGGGATTCAGTTGGCTGAGACTGCGAGCGTTTCAATATTGCTCCCTACGTAGAAGTTTGTTCACCCTAAATTTTTAGAGCATGCTTAAAAGCAGGAGAATGCTTTTGGGTTCTGCACTACTGAACGCACGCGTTCGTTACAACGCTCGTTACCCCCGTGCCTTCTCAGAGGCCGCTCGACCCATGGAGACCTGGTTTTCACCACTTCCACTCGAAAAACCACTTGCATTCACTCATTTTTGGACTAGCGTTCGCTTCTTCTAAGACATAGGGACTGTTCAAGAATACGATTTAGTTTATGAAGATTTGCCTGTACCCTGACAACTATTTCAGATTTGATTTTTGGTTAAACTTATCCTGCGGAACAGAATCCTCATTCGCTAAACTATCAAGGACTTCGTCAGGACTAAGTCATCCCAAGGCAAGAACTAAGTAGGGACTGTGGAGGAAGTAGGGAAGAGTAAGTAAGAAGTAAGTAGGATTAAGTAGGGAGTAAGGGCTAAGTCATCCAAATCCTGCGACTTCCCCGACAAGACGCTTGTTTCACAAAAATTATAAGCATCTGATTCTGACAACTTAAAATCAACCCAGTTTAGAAGCAATTTAATAGCAGATCGAATGCCCCTTCGACATTCTTGAAGCTTGGCAACTGCTGCTAAATATTAGTATGGTAAATGTTTGTTAAATATTAATGAATAAAGCCATCTTCCGTTTATAAATTTCCATTATCAACAACTTGCCCAACTCGGCTAGAAGGTTCGTTGGTTACACGTACAGGAATTACGTAACCTAGTCTGGTTTTTACCCAACTAGACTACTGCTCAATAGTATACATTTTGTATATATAGTCATTGCTATTTTGCCCTTACGTGATCCCCGCAATGAAATTTAACATTCACGTGTCCAACGGCAGCATAGATCGCGCTTCCAGTTTGTTGCAACGGCCCTAAGCTTACCGGCCATGGGTTGGAGGGTAACTCCAAAACACAGAAGCCTTCAGTTCAAAAGGCATAAAAACGCGAGTTGCAATATCAGCAGGTTTATCCTTAGCCTCGCTATGGTGCCAATGCTCAGTTGCAGTAAGAGCGCGAATTGTTTTCGACCGCTCCTCCACAAACTGCTTGAAATGCAGACCCTTGTTCTGTACCCAGCAAAAGCTGTTAAGACATTGCTGCATTATCTGTAAGTTGAAAAAATCGCACTACAGCGATGGCTCGTAACATAAAGAAGAACAACCATCGATCTGATGGCCTTAATCAGCCGCACACGTGACTTGTTCCGCTACCGATTTTGCTAGTCTTCACTCGACTTCCAATATCACCAATTTGCTACCAATCTCCCACCGTAAAACTAAAATTAAGCATAATTTTATCATTAAATAATCGAATAATAATTAAATAAAATCACACACGAAATAAATCTTGCCCTGTGGCTACATCCACGCGTAGACAATCGGTACAGGTATATGACGTATATAAAAATATGTACAATTTTCGTCCGGTTACCCGGCAGCACCAGCAAAAGGGTTGGTGCCGCTATCGTTCGCAAATTACCGTAGCATAGATTCCTAATGTTAGCAAATTCCTTCTTCGTGTAAGAAAGTAAAATAGGTAACAGTAATAGATAATACATTTTCTCCCTCCTCGATACCATGTTTATGAATACTTGAACAAAAATCTTTCAAAAGAAGGTCACATGACTCATCTGCAAATCGAAAAAAAGGTTATCTGCAAAGAATTTCAATAGGTTTGCTTTTGCTTACTATTGACGAAGACGGGTTTACCAACCTCCGACGTGGGTGGGTTTTATCCGCGAAGTCGTTCAAAAATCCAGAGTACGAAGCCAACACGCAAACAGGCGCGCAGTGAACGTGTGACTGCTCACCCGAGAGAAAAATCTTAAGTTAGAAGTAAATGTATGCATGCTGGAGATACAAAGGAACAGCCGTTTCATTATTTACCAAAATATAAAAAATAAAAAATTACAAATATAAAATGAGAGTCAGTGCAACCATGCGAAGGGAATCAAAAGCGATAGAGAAGGTTACCACTTTCAGTAGAGCACAACGCCTCGTTTGTAGCAAAAGATTCTTGGAAGTTTATAATGTTATTTTTCTTTTGGGAGATTTCAAAGTGTAACGAGAGTGTATGGTTGATGCGGTTCGTGGTGCCGGTCCAAATCTGGGGGGGCCCGAGCTTACCGTCTGCTCACAATGAGCTTGATACCTGCTTCGCCATATTTCATGTATACTGATTGATATGATGTGTGTATTAGCAGTTGTTGGTTACTTTTAAACCAAAAAAGTTTATATATCGCGCAGCGCAGTGGGTGCCCTCAACAAGCATCATGTACCCAGATTGAATGCAACACTTGTCACTCTCGGTGCTAGCCGACCAAGGGTGACTGAGAATTTGAATTCTCCACGCAGAATTGCAGAATTGAAGAGTCCTTGTCCCTATCGCGTTGATTACAATGCGTGAGTTTGAACTCATCCCACGCCAGCCATTCTCTTGTTACTACTACAGGGATGAAAGCTTTCTTTTTTGGGATTTCGGTGTGGTATAAAAGCAGCTGTGGTCGCTTTCGATGTTATCGTGGTCTTGTGGAGTGCGTATCACGTGATAACATCTCCAACATGCATACATTTCTAATTTTGTCAATACAGTCCCAGTTCCCTCATCGTGCTTCAGGATCAAGCAGACTTGGCTGATCATCAAGAAGGCAAGAACATAAAAAACCTGATTCTTCGTTCAAGTAGGCAAAGAATATTTCTTTATGTATCATTATTCCTTTAAGTATGCAAAAATCTTCATTATTTGTTCAAACATCGTATTTTCTGCACTATAAGGTGCACCTAAAAGCTTTAAATTATCTCCAAAATTGCTTGTTTGTCTTATAACCCGGTGCGCTTTATGTGTGCACTTGAGTTCCGAAACCGGAAAAAGTTTTTTTCCATCCAATTTTCCGCGAAGACAGGGATATTATACGCGCATTACGTACGCTGGCACCTTAAGCCGATTAAAGACGTTTATATAGTACGCACAGAACGTTCACAAAATGACGTCGTTTTTCTTTTTCAATCCGCGCGAAGACTGCCGTGGTTCAACCTCTGCCTACGAATGCAAAGAAAAATACTGCAGTAGGAAGATCCAGCCAACATGGTCGAAGGCCATATCGCTTATGAATTCCCACCATATGTGAAAGCCTGACCAAGCAAACCTGCATTTAGAATCGTCGAAGGCTTCATGACAGCCGGTCTCATTGCTGATCGGCCGTTCGGCAACGATACAGGCTCCGACAATGATGGGATGGAGGTTTCAATTCAGAAACATAAAGTGAAAGCTGTGATGGATATTGAGAGAGAAGACTGATTATAAGGTAATGCGGTGCATTGTTTAAAAAGTAGATTCAAACTCAAGTAGACTAGTTTTTGTTTCTCGTACCTTCTATATTTTGTAGACTGGATGTTTTTCCCTGCGCCTTGTAATACAGTGAGTCATATGGAAAAAAATCTTTGCTATTTGTTCAAGCAAGCAAAAGCTCTTTGTTATTTCTTAAAGGACGCAAAAAATCTTCAATATTTGTTCAGGTAATCAAACATACTTCATTATTTGTTCATTTATGCAAGAAATCTTTATTATTTGTTCAAGAAAGCAAACAAAAATGTTTGCCGGGGAAGATTTTACGAAAGCTCGTGGTGAATCGGTTTAACCTGTTTTGATTTGAGGATGAATGAGTATCTTTAATACTTAGGGGTTCTTGGAGTGCTTATTTCCTGTCCATATTGATATTTGAAATCGCAATCCAACGCATTCAACGCATCCAACGCATGATTCGAAAGCGAAGTTAAGAGGTTCGGGGAGAATTCTTACTGAATGGCAATCTACTAGTTGTTTTCATTTCATCCCTCTTTCATATAACTAGCGTTATTTCTGAAGTAGCAATGGTTGAGTGGCTTTCTCGATCCGAAATGTCCTGTCTTAGAGAATGTCTCTCTTTCTCTCTCTCTCTCTCTCTCTCTCTCTCTCTCTCTCTCTCGCTCTCTCGCTCTCTCTCTCTCTCTTAAATGCTTAGGTTGATGATCCTAACCACGTAAGAATTCAGACTCGGATGTCAATGCAACTTTAGTTGAATGTTTGTAATCTTTATGAAGAAAAGCATTATTTTTTGTTCTTGCTATATCTACGGTCTTCGTGGTACATGCCGCAAATGGTTTAAATCAATATCTCCAAGGACGCCAGCAATTTGTCACGATTGATAATATTGATTCCAAAATCAATAACATAGAATGTGGTGTTCCTCAGGGATCAGTGCTTGGACACTGACTTTTTTATTGCATATTAATGACTTTCATTGAAGTATCTCCACGGGCATGGCTCGACATTTTGCTGATGATAACACTATTTTATACAGGAGTAGATCACTAAGAAAGCTAAAACCAACAATGGCTCATGAGATCTCTAAAATCTATGACTGGCTTTGTGCAAATAGGTTATCAATCAATGAAAGCAAAACTGAAGTAATTCTCTTTCGACCTCTTAGAAAACGCTGCTACACCAGACTCACTTTGAAAGTAAAGTCAAAAACAATATCCTTGTCCAATACGGTAAGGTATCTTGAAGTTATTTTTGACTCCTTCCTTTCGTGGAAACCGAATCTCACCGAGGTAGCGAAAAACTGGCAAAGGCCAATGGTTTGCTATCAAAAACTCATCTTTTACTTGATGACGTTACAATCAAAACACTATACTACAGCCTTTTTCACACTCACGTAACCTATGGATGTTTGGTCTGGCGATTTGCTGGTGAAAACCTGCTTAGCAGAATTTTTTAATTACAAAAGCAGGCACTCAGAATAATAACGTTCTCAGATTTCAAAGATCCAACCTCTCCACTATTCTCGCAACTTAGAATACCCAAATTAAAAGATGCAATTGAAATCAACCTGTGCTTGTTCATGCATGACTGGTTCAATCATATCCTACCTAGAGTTTTTGGTGGTTTTTATTAACCGATGGTGCACACACTCGATCATTCGAGCCAATAAATACCTTACCCAAGTTTACATTGTCATTCAAACGCACTGAAATACAATGGTGCTGCTAGTTACAATAACCTCTGTGATTTAAATATTAAAACATCCAACTCAAAATCGAGCTTCAAACAGGAAATCACGACCCTGTTAATGTCCTCAATTGTATAGCTTATTACTCTCTGCTAGTATTTTACTTGAGATATGTCAGCTTGAGTTTTTCTCGTCAGAGTATTTTTATTCAGCGTGCCGTAGAATTTAGTCTTTGCGCTGGCACTTTTATTTTTGCTGTTTTTTAGTTCGGTCACTGTAAAGATTCATTATATGGTTACGGATTGATTCTGAAATTGATTTGGTCTGTTCTTGTATAGATGAATAGTGTGTACACCAAGTTTGAATTAGTTACTCTTTGTTACGTATTCAATGTGTGGCACTTTGCTTTTCATTGCACGATTTATCACTGTGGCTAATATAATCTTTGTGTTGTGCCTTAATGGTGGTGAAGGTTTACTTTTATTTCTGAATTTTCTTTCTTAGTACGTTACTTCTTTTTGAAACTAACTGCGAGGAATATACTAAGCAATAAGCGATCCCTTGACTAGTACTTTGAAAGTATGTTTCTCGTCTCTTCCCCTAAATGAGTTAAGAGTTAAAGCTACAGGCCAAGCGTTGGATTACCCGAGGGCTCTTGATAGCAATTTCTAAAAGAGATCGATTGTACAGGAAATTCTTGGAAGAAAGTAATCGCGATCTCAAATTTCAAATCTTTTCCCTCAACAAAAGGTATCGCAAATTGATAGTACTGCTACTCCGTGAATGTAAAATATTATGTTATCATGATAAAAAACAACATTAAGTTCAAGATTCAACTCGCAAGGAAAAGCAATTTCAAGGCTAGCAATATTTTGTTAAACGGAGTGACTTTGACGGATCCATTTGACGTGACCACTGCTTTTAATATACGTCCGTTAGTAGGACACTTGATAGCAAGATACCTATGGCCAAGCATGACTATCGTCACTACTAGACAGCAGACGCAAAACAGAGCATGTTCCTGACCTACTCTTCACCTGCTGAAGCGTGTTCAACAATCAAACCATTTCAAATCTCAAACGCGTGTGGTCCAAATAGTGTATAATAGCAAACCGAATCCTTAAACTAGCAATGAACTCTCTCTCTCCTGCACTATCACATGCAATTAATAAGTCGTTGTAACAAGCTTGCTTGCCGTTGTCCTTAATGTTACGGAGAGTTACTCCAGTATACAAGAAGGGTTGCACTGACCTTTGCGATAACTATCGTCCGATTTCTCTTCTCTCCAATACAAGCAAGATCTTCGAAAAAAAAAAACATGCATGGTCGTCTCTACTCACAGCTCGAAAAGTTCAACATCATATATGACAATAATCTAGATTTCGTATAAAAGCACTCTGCAAATCCTGCTCAGGTTAGTTGTGTTGAGAATGTCAAATCCAATCTGTATGACGGTTAGTTCTCCTGTGGCGTAATCATCAATTAACAAACAACAACAGCAACAACAACAACAATGACAGCTACATTTTCATTTCTCCCAAAAAGCATGCGGAAATTAGAAATCGTACATGATAACCACATAAGATAAACCTGTTGAGAATATTAGGACCAAAAACCTTTAAGGATCTATCGCGATATTTAACGGTGTACGTCTTTGATACTTGAACCTTTCTTGCGCCGCCATTTCTTGTAGCTCTTAGGACTTCTCTTATAGCCATAAGAAACTTAAGGGAATATATACAAAAGGCATTTGACACGGCAAACAACGTCATTCTTCTTAAAATGCTTGAAAATTATGGCATAAGAGCTAAAGAAAACGATTGGTTGGGTTCTTTTCTCGCAAATTGTAAGCAATTCATGACGATGGATGATAGGAATTTAGGTACTCTAGATATAACACATGGCGTACCACAAGGCTCTGTCCTAGGACCATTGCAGTTTTTAATCTACAGAAATGACTGCAAGTATTACCTCTCAGTCTCTGAAGCTGGCCATAGATGACACGAATATTTTACTTAGTCAATTGTCACTAAAAACTTTAGGTAAATCCCTGTCTAGAGACTTGCAAAACGTCTTTCACTCGCTTTGTGCCAATCGCTTATCACTAAACGTAAAAAATACAAAACTTGTCATTTTTAAGCCGCGTACTAAAAAAACGGAAACGACAACAGCAACAACAACAACAACAACAACAACAACAACAACAATCTCTTTTTCTTCATAAAAGCAAATAAAAAATTTCTACAATTAGGCTTACAGCGAATTGCGGAGGTAAGCGAATCTTTTTATCAAACGGTGTAAATCACCTTGGCTTGTTGATCGATTTCTCGCTTGGGTGGAGACCGCACATTAAAATTAAATTAAGCAGTTGGCGTCCTTGCGAAAATGCGGAAACTCATTCCTGCAAACATTCTTAGAGATCTATATTTTAGTCTTTGTCAGAGCTAAATATCCTATGGATGCCTTGTTTGGGGATTCGGTCGCAAAGTTGATAGATAAAGACTACATCAGATGCAAAAGAGAGCAATAAAGACAATGGCATTTTTTCGACTATGGTGAACCAACCTCGAATCTCTTCGCACAGATGCGCATATTGAAGATCGATGACGTAATACAGATGACTAGATACTTGTTTATGTGCGATTGGAGCAAGGGCACCTTACCGCCTTCTCTGCAACGGATGTTCACATTGAAAAATATGCAACATTTACAAGGACTGAAGGTACTCTCCGAATTCCATCTATACAGAGGGGGGGTCCTCAATTCCAATTAGCATAGCTATGAGGAGCCCTCCTTCCCGTCTATCTTACATCTATGTATACTGTCACAGTTTTCTTTTTGATGGAAAAAATAAATTCTTTAATCTTGAATCTTGAATCGATACAGTAATTTTTAATCTAACTTGCTCTATTTCTGCTCGCTTTGCACAGTTCGTTGTCTAAACGAAATATGAAAGATGAAAGATGATCTAAATGAAAGATGAGAACACTATAGCAAAGCCAACTTACGATCGATCGTACAAGACATTCAATCAAAACGAGTTTATTGAAGAACTATCTAGTATAGATTGGAAGCTCAAGTTTGGGGTGAAGGAAACTCTGACATGACTCTTTAACGCGCATCTTTATAGATAAAATAAATGACGTTCTTAACATAAACCCACCCTTTGTGAAATTAACCAAAGAAATTTAGTCTTCAACGAAACCGCGTATTACCATAGACGTTCTTGAGTCAATAATACTTTTAGCTAAATTTCTACAGTCGTACATGAAAGGAACTGACCAACGCAGAATGATATTAAGCAAACATGGAATGGCAATAAATCAATTATCAATACAAACAAGAAAAACAATAAATAAATAAAAAAAAGAAAACGAAGTTCTTAGCCAGCCATATGATAACAAATCCCCTTAACATTTCAAATGCATTTAATGACCATTTTTCCTCGGTTCGGAAATCCCTTGACTCGGAAATCCCAAACTCGCCAACAAGTTTGCGACTTACATGCCATCTCGTGGCACTATTAGTTTATTTCTAAATTTAACTCGATCATAAATCATAAACTCACTGAAAGCTTCTAGAGCATCGAGACTTTATAGCATTCCTACCTAAATTCTAAAAAGCGGGTCGCCTTTACTAACAGCACCAATTTCAATTACTCTTTATCTTTTTTTTCAAGGAAGGAAAGCTTTTTCTAGTCTATTCCCACCAAAAAATGTGTAACGTCTCACTGCTCTCCAATTTAAGCAAAACAGTCGAGAGGGCGATGTAAACACGTCCACGCCAGTTTCTAGAATCTTCTAAAATTATATATGACCAACAATTCCGTTTCCGTAAACAACATTCGCCGAATCACGCCTTAGCTAATCCTGTTTGTACAATACGCGAAAGACTAGACGGTAGCGAATATGCGTGTAGCTTATTTTGGGTCGGCGTAAGGCTCTTATACTGTCAGCAAAAGAGTTCTCCTACAAAAGCTTGAAGCATACGGTGTTCGTGGAGTCTGCTTATCTTGGTTTGGTCCATACCTTAAGTAGCAAAAACAATTCGCTGCTATTGAACATGACTCATCTGAGGTTCTCTGTATGGACTTTGCTGTTTCCCACGTCACCGTATTGAGCACCTGTCATATCACCTGTAATATCATTTAGAGGTTTATATCATAAGCGATTGAAATTACCACTGACGTCTGGAATCTCAAAAATCTTTGATTTTCTGTGCGCCATCTAAATATCAGTAAACTCTGCTAACACAGAATTTCCTTTATATCATCCTGCAAGAAAGCTTGTGGGCAGACTTCCTTTAAAGACAAAAAACAAGCAAATATATTTGTCCTCCAAAGTAAAGTATCTAGGTGTTGAAGTCGATTCAAAATCCTCGGGGATAATTTACGTCTTCAAACTCTCTATAAATAACTAAGGAGGGCAATTAGACCTAATTTGTAAAAGGGTCTCCTCTTCAAACTAGAGCGCTCTGGAATTCGTGGACCAGTTCTAGACTAGATCTCCAGCTATCTCTTTAGACGGTTCAGAGAGTTATTCTGCATGGTAGCAGATCTACCTGGAAGCCTGTTCTGGCCGGCGTACCCAAAGGTTCCATACTAATACAAGTATATCTAGATAACTTAATCGCAGACTTCAGAAGTGATGGGCGATTTTTTGCGGATGATGTCTCTCTGTTTTCTATCGTGCTTAGCAGTCAGACCTCGTACGTCGACCTTACTCGTGATCTACCCATATTGAAACTTGGTCTTGCCAATATAAAGTTTTTTTAAAACACGATCCAAATAAGAAAGCTTTAGAGGTAGTTTTCATTACAAAACAATATGTTTATTCCTCCACTACTGTTTAGTAACTCCTTAGTGCAGCATGTAAAGAAAATTAAGCACTCGGGGTTATCATTAGGTAAAGTATGTCCTTTACTTGCCATATTAGCAAATAAATCAATGTAGCGTAGAAAATAATGCTTTCTAGAGTCCCTATAGATAGCCTGATAAAATCTTAAAAGTTGTTCATAAGACCAGTCCTTGGCTACGGAGATCACTAACCGTTGAAACTTCGTCACTTACCGAATTAGAAACCACTCAATACCAAGCTGCCCTAGCTATACCTGGTGCTTGGAAAGGTACCTCAACTAGAAAACGTTACAAAGATTTAGAATGGAGAGAGGATGATACAAGCGACTATTGCTATATTATCCGCATTCTGGAAAATTATTTGTAAATCCTAGTAAAAAATTCAAAAATAGTAAATCCTTCAAAAAAATCTTTTTTTACTATCCATTATCCCATAAACCTTTGGTATTTAACTTAACTAAGGCTTGGGTTAAGCGCCCTCCGTCTACATAAGCATCTACATAATTTTGCAGATGTTTTGGACCCCAATTGCTTAATTTTATACGACGGTATTGAGGATACGAATCACTTCTTGCTCGAATTTAGTGCTTTTACCACCCAACGTATCATCCTACTTGACCACTCATGCGGACTTCGAGAATGGTTCTCTATTAGAAGGCTCAAGATCTTCTTGGAGAACCATGCCATCTCTAAGTACCTAGTCTGGACTACTAGTGACGAATTCGATAATACGATTGCAAATTTCTGCTTTGTGCTTCTTATTTTGTAACTTTCGGCACTCGACACTGCTTCTAGCCTACTGTGACTTTTGCTATCTGATGTTTGTTCCGATGTACTTACGCGAAATTTTGTTGTTTATGGTCATCGTGAGCGCAATAGTGATGTTAACAGTTTTCTTAAATATGGTTTAGTGCTAGTCTTCGGTCGGCGTAATGCTTGACTTGGGTTTTACGATTATTTTAATTACTGCGGGTCGCTTGTAGATCAGCTTTTTGCTCTCGGCTTGGTTTCGTTTTACTTTATTTCTTTCTTTCTATTTTATTTTCTTTTTGCTTCGGTTATTTTTGTTAGGTACGATGTATTGTAGCACTATTTGTGGTTTTATCGCAAATGTTGGAAATCATCGTAACGCATTTAAAAAACATCCGTTGTTAAGGGAGTAGGAGATCTATTGGACAAATCAAGATGTAATATGAGCTCAGTTTGCGCATTCTGGGTACACCAACTGTGAGCATTTCGCTTTGGCACATATTTTCTTTATCACCATTGCCTGGCTGCTAATGAAAGCTATAACGGGCTCATCTGCAAGGGAGTGTTTACTACATAAGCTGGCTTTTGCACAATTACTTCCGGTCAAAGGTGGCAGCCGGTGGTCACGTGACATTTCGTAGTACCCGCCTCTGCCAAGAATGCTGCGACCTAGGGCGCCAGTCAAAAGTCGTTGCCTAGTGAGGCATGAATTTACAACGGGAAGCTTTCAAGGAGCGATCCACTCTGGATTAAAAAATAGCTACCAGAAACGACTGGCGATCAACTTTTAGAATCGCCAGGCTGGCTAAGAAAATCTGCCTAAAGAAAACTCATTCGAGGGCTGCGATTCAAAACGACTGAATTAACGCAAAAAGTGACCCCTAAACACACGCCCCTCCAACACTCAATACAAAATTGTGCACCAAATGAGCTTAGTGGTTACTTCGATTTCAAGTCTGTAGAATATCCTACAGGAACTATTGCAAGATTTATGTAAACGTGTACATACATTTATATATTTATTTAGCTATTTATTTGTTTATTTATTTATTTAGTTATTTACTTATTGACTTAATACGAAATTGAAAGAACAGAGGGTTAATAGAAATGAACGGCGTCAATACACACGGTACGAAAGGAAATCAGTAAGGGAGAAAAATCCGAAAGATATTATTAGCCAAAGAGTTTTGTGGAAAGGTCTGCCTTTGATAAATCTGAAACTTTCATGCCTTTAGAGGGCAATGATACTAGTCGAGCTATCCACCCACCTTCATTGAATCGATAGTGTTCATCCGAACCACTGGCCCGATTTCCCCTGAACCCTCCTCCTTTTCTATCTTGAGTTCCTAATTCGATATGAAGAGATACTTCCGTCATAATCTAATATAGCTAGGCATGTGTAATCTACGAGTAGCTTGCGTGGTATTTTAATTGAGTGTTGTAAGAATATATAAATCGGACAGCATCGACTCGCAAGTTCGGAGAAAAGAAAGTTTGGTGGCGTAGCTGCACTCATCTGTCTCCATGCAGGTGTCCAATTCTAATACTGTAGCAAAAATCCGCCCCAGAAGTGAGAGGATATTTCAATCACCGTCACTCGTCGCACCGAATGAATGCGAAGTGATGGATTGGTGGATTGCCACTGAGACGCTCTAAAGACAATGCCAGAATGCCCGCCAAGACGCACCTCGGAAGTGCTATAAACAAACGAAGCAAACGAGGAATCCTATTGGTTCGGGTGTGGTCATGGTTTTTGTTACGAACAGAACGCATATGCGAGTGCAGTCGGAGAGAGGTAGCTGGAGAAAGCGGTCTGCCATACAGTCGGGAGACGTAGACACTGCCGAAGCCACTGGCGCTCGGTTGGAAACTGGTGCCAGTTATTTGTTGTATTGCTTCTATATATATATATATATA
>QQSS02028556.1:0-11348 GCA_003687565.2 Craspedacusta sowerbii | reverse complement strand
TGTGAACAGATGTGAACAGATGTGAACAGATGTGAACAGATGTGAACAGATGTGAACAGATGTGAACAGATGTGAACAGATGTGAACCGATGTGAACAGATATGAACAGATGTGAACAGATATGAACAGATGTGAACAGATGTGAATTCTGCGACAAGTTCAACCGCACTTCAAGCCAGCACACCAGCAACAGCACGACGATCCTCTACAGGAACAAGGGAACGCTCCTCGTTTTTCAGTTCGTGCCTCCCACCGTACCTTCTGCGCAGGCGCAGACCAACAAGTACGAAGAGCACCGTCAGGATGATGACGGTGCCAGCTACAGCTCCAGATATGAACCCTACCTGCTCGCCCTCACTCAGCGTGTCATACCACATACCTAAAAAAAAACGGTTTGTTTATCACTAGCAAACAGGAAATGCAGGTCTACGGAAGTATATAGGCTCCAGGTCGAAAGAAAGCATCACAATTTTAACATTCAAGACCATTCCAATCAGAAATTGCAAATTCAACATCACAGAGAACGCTACATGACGAGCTAAACATCGGCACCACCACTTGACGAATCAGAGAAGCGCGATGGTTGTCATACACCAAGCGCTAGCAAGAACATCCACGCGGGTGGCAGGAACTGGACACATACGTACGAACCCACAACCTGAGCGAATGCCTCAAGGTAGAACCAATTCTCTCTAGCGTTTCTAATTCTTAAAGATATGTAGTATCTTGCCTCGACGATCATGCTCGATTGATTATTTTCATTTACGCAACCAGTCAAATGAATCTTTGGCAGACTTTATACTGTTTTTGACAACGATAATAAAAGAGAATCTCGTTTTCAAACTACTAAAGGTTGTTTGGCAGATCCTTGTGTCCTAATTTCTCTTTATTTCTAGCATTATTCTTTTTCGTATATTATTTACATGAATTTTTGCACTTTTTAGCAGTTTGACTTGTATTACAATGTATTCCGATTCGGCTAACCGGAATAAGGAGGCATCTGCAACCTTACATGTACAGAGACAAGTCTCCTATTCCAATAAATGCAGTCCCTCTAGAACATTATGACACATTATGTCATTCACGTAGGTACGACGCATTTGTTCGAAAATAAATTCTTTTTGTTGTTTCTTACTGTTGTAGTCTTGTAGAATGTTTAATAATGACAAATAAAATCTGTTCAAATTAGAGAGAACGCACATCAGCGAAGGAAGAAAAATCTTCCTTTAATTAAAACCGCAATCCAGAAGAAGACAGACCACCAGAGATCAGCCTTGGATAGGAATTACACGCAAAAGTAGCAGACCACCAGAGATCAGGCTTGGATAGGAATTACACGAAAACGTAGCCATGTTAGATTTTTAAGGAACCAGTTTCTCCGTCCACAGTAATGCTTGGCAAACAAGCAATCTAGCATTTGAAGACAGCGATTAGCTTCAAATACGATAAAACAGGTGGTTATCCTTAGCTCGAATGCTCTTTCTCCTCGCAGTTGAAGCTACGAAACTAAGGAAAAAAATGCATTAAAAAGCCTTCAAAGAATTTACACCAAGCGCACGACATAAAAATCATAACGCGAAACTGCACGTCTGCAACTAAACGTCAGCAAACAGTTAAAGGTCACTATCACAGGCATTCATGATGTAATAACGGATCTATAAAGTTATCCGCGCATCAATCCACCTATAGATCATGCCATCTACTGATCAGTCATCACTCAGTCAATTAGTCCTTAACAAAAGCGTGGGTCAACTCTACATGTAAACACCTCCAATAGAATAACTGCATCACAGCAAATAACAGGAAGCAAGAAACCCTTAAAATAAAACTCGAATTCGTGCTGCTATTTTATTCCACAACAACCTCGTCACGTTTTTGCAAGGTTGCATGCGGCACCACGTACGTGTATATCTCCAACAAACTTTGACGCAAAAATACATCTCTCTCTTCTTATGCATATCTCCAAATATACCCTATGCAAACCAAATACATCCTATAGACACCAAATACACCATATAAAAACCAAATACACCCTATGCACACCAAATACACCCTATGCACACCAAATACACCCTATTCACACCAAATACACCCTATTCACACCAAATACACCCTATTCACACCAAATACACCATATGCACACCAAATACACCCTATGCACACCAAATACACCCTATACACACCAAATACACCATACACACCAAATACACCACACACACCAAATGCACCACACACCCAATACACCATATAAACACCAAATACACCCTATGCACACCAAATACACCCTATGCACACCAAATACACCCTATGCACACCAAATAGACCCTATGCACACCAAATACACCATATGCACACCAAATACACCATATAAACACCAAATACACCCTATACAAACCAAATACACCCTATGCACACCGAATACACCCTATAAACACCAAATACACCCTATGCACACCAAATACACTCTATGCACACCAAACACCATATAAACACCAAATACACCCGACGCACACAAAATGCACCCTTTGCACACCAAATACACCCTATGCACACCAAATACACTCTATACACACCAAATACACCACACAAACCAAATACACCCTATACACACCAAATACACCCTATACACATCAAATACACCATATACACACTAAATTCACCACATACAAGCAGACTATTCATACGAATGACCTAACAAGACAAGCACAGAAAAACTCTCTCCTTCCTTTCTGCACGGGTTCAAAGAGCTGGGGTACTGTTGGCTTATCTGCAAACTTGAATTCAATGGAAATTCACCTTACGACCTGACGGTCATCTTGACTTGCCATCTGTGCAATGTGGCACATTTCAGGGTATAACTAACTTGAAGGGTCAACGTTGCAGCTAAGAAGGGAATACATGTGAAGAAAACCGCTAGCAGACCACTGCAAGGAGGTAAGTTTGCGTTCTTGTGGGTGGGGCAGTAAATTGAGTGCACAGTAATAATTTCGTGACTGGCTCCACAACGGTAAACCCAACAGACGCCCTCAGCAAACATCTCGAAGTCAAACATCAGCAAAACCCACCCACTTGATGAAGTGAAAGCTACCACCTGCAGAAAATCGATTTGCCAATAGAATGCATAAACATGGAAAACAAAATATTAAAATGCACCTAAATAGCTTTGCTATTTTAGAATCTGCTAGGTTGCGTAGCTCAAGCCATTGGAGAAATGACGCATTAAGTGATTAGTGCACCTAATTTGAGTATGGGTGTGTGCGCATCCCACATACAAATACTACGGCCAAAATAAACCTAAAGCGGCAAGTTGAAATGGACTCCGATAAAGATGCTGCACATTGCTACGAGCACATCAAAGCAAAGAGAAATATAATGTCACGAGCACATCACATCAAATGATGCAAGAAGCTCACAGAAAGACTAAGCCTGCAATCCACTTACAATCTCTTTTGCTTGCAGAAAAAACGCCTGTCAGGTAATCGTATGTCCGAGACTGATCTTCAAAGATGAGCTAACCAAGAAGGGATAAATCAAAATCAAAAACATGCAAGTCCACAAGAAACACTAAAGGTAATAACATCTCAACATTGAAGGGCATTCACTCTTAACAAGTTTTAAGCTGGCTCACTGTTTGATAGACAAACTTGTCACATACACAGATTGATCTGTAGTACTCGCTTGCAAAGCCACATGGAACAAGATTCACTATGGCAGAGGCATCTTCAGGAGACATTCAATTACACTACTTGAAGAAGTCCTTCAGAATTTTAAAAACTTCAACTTAGCTTAAGCTTGCTTTGGAAATTTTAAAGCACAGCAAAATTGCAAGGTAAAGGATGCATAATCAAAACCAGAGCGACAATAGCAATAAGGCCTAAAACAACATAAAAACAATCAGTATAAATCAGCAACTATATAGTGAGAACGCAAACAAAGTAAATGAATCCCACATAGACATGCAACAAATGGAAAAGTGGAGTAAAAAACAGGCAAACAAGTAAAAGCCTTTCATTACCATACATGATTTTAAGAAATCCCAAGACATTCCTATTTTAAAGAAAGCAAAAATGCAATACAGAAAGCTTACCGCAACAGACACAGTCTCCATATTTTTAGACTTTGTAAAGTTCAGAATCATGGCAACTGGATCATTGCCAACTTGGTGTCTGAAATAATTAACAAAGTCAAACGTCACTACCATTCTGCAAAATCTTTTAAAGTGGCCATGGCTTGGAAAAATCAGAATCCCCAGGAGGGTACTATTTGAACTAATGTGGGACTTGTCATCACTAAATCACATACCACCCTCAAGACTAGATGCACTGCTATCACACAATATTCAGCAAGTTGAAATGACCATGAAGCTTTAATGAAGCATCTCTATTTCCCACACAATAAATTTACTATTAAATGGGTACTGACTAACCACTGGAATCTTTTACTAAATAAAACTGAAACATACCTGTAAACATTCTCACTCTCTGTGAATGAATGATGGAATTCCTTGGGCTTCCTGTCGTACATACTAACTGTCTTCTTATGTATACGTGCATAAGGTGGTGACTTGCAATGTTCATACTCCATTTTAACTGTGGTAGTTTTTGATGGCTCTTCGGTAAATGAGACACTGCAGCCATATTTCTTATACGTTTTTACGTCAGCAGCATAACTGGTAAAACAACGCGTAGGAATGTATTGGCAATTGATCCAGCCTGCAAGAGAGATATAGACGAAAATTAACACAACCTTCAAGTGCTTAGTCCTTCCACTGCTTGTGCCCATTTAAATGCCAGTCCTCGACCCAGCAGGAAAGAAAGTCAGAGTACTGTTAAATTGGTGTGCCTCTTATTGATAGCTCTGCAGGTATCACAGGCCTTATACACACACACGCACATACACATACATATATATATATACACATGTATATACATATGTATATATATATATCATATATGATTTGCTCACTCACATGCGTAAACAACAAACTGTGATAACAGATTCGGGCACATTCACATATCACATTCAGAAATGCTATCTGACTTTTGCAGAATTTTGCAACATCAGTTGAGTTGAGATGTCTGCACGACAATCTTTCTAGAAAGCAGTCTCCCAAAAAATGAATTGAATTTCGAGTATACATTAATTGGTGAAAGAGAAACCACTTTAAAACACAAGACTTACCAAGGAATAGCACCGGCAAGATCCACATCATGTTGGCTCGTAAATTTGCAGGGACTGTCTGTCTATCAAATACTCACGTAAGCAATTATATTGAGCCCAAAAAACTTAAGCAACTACGCCTTTGCTGAAAAACTTCAACGACTTATGAAATAGAAAAAATACACATAACACCATTATCTTGACCACCAACAACACTAAGGCGAGCTTGTAGGGTCTAGATGCCCGGTAACCGGTAATGAGCCCAAGCTCCTTCCCATGAAAGTAGCTTGCTCTGTGAGCTTTGCTTACTCGCGTCATATATCAACCAAAAACAAACCAATAAAAACAAGCGAGAAACTTGCATCTCCTGTGATAGAGATTAAGACTGGGCGCAAGAAGATACGAGCAATTCTATGGGTGAGGCACGTGCTGAAGTACTTGGACCAGCCAGACTATGTTTACATGTTGATTTGTTCTTTTTAAAACTTTAACAGAGTTGTTGCTTTTTCAAAAAGCTTTGTTAGTTGGTGCACGGTAGGCATTGCTACCCTTGCTTTGTCGGTCGAATAAAACCGTGTGATTAGCTTTGGAAACGTTGGACGTTGAATCGCTGCAGTTAGCAGTGTCGATTCCCTACAACTCCGCGCTACAAACGGGAAGCGCGCATCACATATCTGGCTGTGCGAGTTGGAGGTGAGACGTGCATCTGATTCATTGAACACCTGTGTGTATGTGTTTGTGTGCGTGTGTGTATGTGTGTGTATGTGTGTGTGTTTGTGTTTGTGCATGTGTGGATTATCGGTGATATGCTTTGCAAGGTACTCGGAGGTAACATGGTGCTTATAGATAGTATCTCATAGTTTCTTATAGAATTACCAGAGGCTTCAGGACCATACAGGCTGTTCCAAACTTTCCCATTCAAACTCTTTTCATGATTTTTTCCGACTTGTCCCTTGAACAGCAGCCAGATAGAACCAAGGCAGCTTGGTACAGCACAGAGTCCAGGTGTTGCATGAAGACCCTGCATTTGTTTGTGGTTTCAGATAGTCCCATAGTTTGCTTGAGGACACACAGCTTGTAGTAGCGATCGAGGGCGTTCGTAATAAGATCGTTAAAAGAAAAAATTCACATCGGAATTTGATTTTTGTCTTTTCGTATGGCATTTCGAAATTGCCTTGTATTGTTGGATAGCGAATCAAGGCATTGACCAAGCTTATTTTTATGTCTGGTTTAGAAAGGCGAAGGCCATTGGTAGATGATTGCAAGGCTAGACACATCCCGATCGAATTACAACTTCTATTGGTTCGCCCATTCCGCTCTTATGGTGGAGTCATCATCGAGCAACTGTTAAGCAATCTGGATGTGAGTTACCTTAGCAAGAAAGAAGCTTCATCTGCACACTGACGCACATGAGACTGATTGATTGGATTGATATTGTCTTTAAGAAACCTTATATACGAGAAGAAAAGAAGTAGACTTGGTACAGAACCTTGCGTTGCGCCTGCTCCGATCGGCATTTGCAGCCATTCCATATCATATCATACTTCGCGCTGCCTTCTGTTCGAAAGGCTAGTTCGTGAGAAGCAGAAAATAGCTATCAGCAATATATCTGCGCTGAAACTTATGTAGTAAACTCTTATGCGGAACCTTAACATGAAATAAGAAGAAAAAAAAAAGGGTGACTTACAGTGTCTGAGTTACAGATTGTCAAATGGAAGTTTTTCGAAAATCTATCACGCACGCTCGCACGTTCGCAGACGACGAAGTCGTACTGTGCTGGTTAGGCCTTCTTAGGAGCTTCGCTATACAGGGCAACCACAAAAATTTTCACATACCCTGCTTGCCCACCGACCGCCGCGTGGAGGCTCTCCTAGTTGGCTGGGCTGCAGGTGAGTACTTTGCTGTGGAAAATATTCTCTTAAAAGGGGTGGGAGGTGGGGTGGAACTTTGAGCTGAACGGCTGCTAAGTAAATGTGTCTTCCAAGCAAGGTTTTCATATTCGGATTCTCCTTCTCATTTACAAAAAGTTTGGAAGTCGCCCCAGCAAGCTTCCGACCGGAATCAGGATCCATCATGTCAGGTGCACATTTGGTGCGACGAGAAAGCTCGTATTTTTCTATCAGGCAACTTATGTTCGATATTGCGCTGATGAGCATCGTCAAAGACAGCTGACATTGATTTCCACGCTTTCAAATTTTAAATAAGCAGCTTGAAAGCATCATAGCTAGCAAGAAATGAAGTGCGCAAGACTAATTTGGAGCATGGACCTGTAACTATGATTGAGGAAACATATTACCCGGTCAAGTGCGGATGACATGTGTTGTAACGTAAGTTTTTATTTCCTAGTCGTCGTATCCATGTTTAGTCCTAGCAAAAGCAACGCACGTCGCATGTAGATATCAGCCCGTTATGCCGACCAATGCGCTGGCTGCTTTTACTAACATTCTCCTCATAACTGCAGCAGTAGAGGCCATTGCGCGATTACTTCAGGTGACTTAAAAATCTCTTTAAGATAGAAAGATTTCGAGATGCAGATTTCTAAACAGGCTCGCCTTCTCATATTATATCTCCCTCATCCTCGTCTTTCGTCGCCAAGAAACGAGAGTCTGTCACTGTTCCAGCAGGCAGGTTGGCGTCTTCAACATGAGCAAAACAATGGTGACCCAGTGGCGGTGAGCAAGACGCTTTTCGTGCAACAGGTCGCTCCAAAACAATCTCAAGTTCTGTTCCGGCGCGAATCAGTCAAACTGGAACAGCGCAGAGCAGAGCAGTTGTGTGTGAAAGAAAGCATCGATGTCGTCTCACCCGAACTCGCACAGACATATGTAAAAAGAAATCAACGTACGTACGGCCACTGCCGAGCAGTACCAGGACAGACATTGTAACGTTGGCAGAGGCGATAGTCTGAGCGCAGTCGGTTGGGATTGAAGCCCAACTCCCAAGTTACAATAACGCACACCACCACGAGCAACTTATGACAATTTATAACTCGGTAATTCCTGATTCTCACTTCACCGAAAATAAAGCAGGGAAGCTTTGTCGATATGATTCGTCGGTGCAAAGAAAAGCGAAGACTTCATTACGTCTCTTCGATTCGAGAGTGCATTCTCGCATCGTGTCTATCCTGAAAAGAGAATCACTCTCCATTCTGTGCAGCTGAAGCGCAAGGATTCCTCACAAATTCTGATTTTCGTTTTTCTTGCATGTACGTTGCCTCCCATGAGGTTCACACCTGCTAAGGCGAACCATGAACCTCGGAAAGGTTTTAGAGTCTACGGAATAGCTGGCAACCCGGTTTCCGCATGCTAAGCAGTAATGCTTCAGTCGGGTTAGTTAAATAACGCCGCAGCAAGTCATAGACCAGGGCGAAAGGGACAGAAAGCGAATGGCCTGTCAAACTTAAGGCTACTCTAGAGCTATAATAAAGAATTCAATCCAAAAGAAGAATTCGCACATCTCGTTTCAACACCAAAGGCAATCCTTCAGGTTCTTGTTGAACAGCCCCACGACGATAAAGAGGCGATAAAAACCGTTGCGAGTAATCAGTCGTGGTTATGAATTTATTACGTTCACATTTATACAAAATACATTACGTCAGTTCACCCAGCGACTTGCTGAAGAGAGTGAATTCAATTTACAAGCGGTTAGCATGCAGATTATTAAAATATAAGACATTATGTGCCAGCATAGAAAAGCAAAGAAATAATCGTAGAAAAAGTTAAATAGCTAAAATCGCATACAAAATTAAAAGCCAGGAAGAAGAGACTTTATCGAAAACAAGTACAGTGCTATTTAGCTAGCACACACACACACCTACACACACACACAAACACACACACACGCACACAAACACACACACACACACACACACACACACACACACACAAAGCACACATACACACACACACATACACACATACACACAGACACACGCACATAACCACACACACACATACAATCACATTCACACACACAAACACACATACGTAAAACACAAACACACACTCACACAAACACACACAGCAACAAGGAAACAAAATTCTCATTAAAATCGTCGAAGCATTTGGTAAATATATTAACTTGCTGAACACTACTTCGATTCACCGTACGAACAGCAGTTTTACTGGTTTATAGACCACGGAACATTAAACCTTAATCGGCCGGCAGCCGAAAACTTGAAACAAAAAGTGAAACAAGGAGCAGATGAGACCGGCAAGTGTAACACAGAAAGCATAATCTACTTGCGACGTCAAGAAAATAGGAATAGAACGACATTAGACAAGTGCTATTTCGAGACCGAGCTCATCTACGTCATCATTTCCACCGGATGGAAACAGCTGAACGATCGGCCATTCGAGTGTACGCCTGCCAAGTAGCAAGCCGTAGGGAAAGCGACAGATCCAGCAATGGAGTAAAGCCGGCTTGCAAAGCGGTGTCGATATAAGACCTAAACTTTGACGAGTGGTTAGTAACGAACAACCGAAACTCGACCTTGAGAAATCCGATAAAATCGCAATCAGCTTTCTTGAAAAACTTCAACCCAAACAATACAACAACCAAGGTAAGAAAACAAAAGGTAAGAAGAATCAAATCGTCCACAACAACAAGACCTGTCAATCAGGCCGCATCCGCACGCGTCCTTAACAGTGCGCATGCGCTGACGAGACCACTGCTCAAACCCAAACGCCTACAGGCAGGCGCCCAAATCGAAAGAGAGAATGATCAGAACCACTACGCATTCATTACAACCACAAGAAAACAATCGAATCGGCGTATTTGAAACTAGCGAATACAAGGAAGCACTACTTACAATCACTAAGAAGCCATGCGATGCACAATCAGAAACGATAACCACAATACATACATACACAATACACAAGAAACTAGACGCTATCTCGTCGTGAGAGGCACTGATCCACCACCATGATCCAGATGATGATCTAGATGATGATCAAGATGATGATCTAGATGATGATCTAGATGGTGATCAAGATGGCGATCAAGATGATGATCCAGATGATGATCCAGATGGTGATCAAGATCATGATCAAGACAATGATCAAGATAATGATCAAGATGATGATACAGATGATGATCCAGATGATGATCAAGATGATGATCCAAATGGCGATCTAGATGATGATCCAGATGATGACCCAGATGGTGATCAAGATGGTGATCCAGATGATGATCAAGATGATGATCCAGACGATAATCAAGATGATGATCAAGATGATAATCAAGATCATGAAAAAGATGGTGACTAAGATGATGGTCAAGATGATGATCCAGATTATGATCAAGATGGTGATCCAGATGACGATCCAGATGATGATCCAGACGGTGATCCAGATGATGATCCAGATGTACCAACGAACGTCAAAATGACAGAGAAGCCAGTGACAGGCAATCATGTGAGCAGAGCGTGCAGTAGCCATCCCAGCCGCACTAGCAACGTACGTAACCTAGCAACGTACGTAACATCAACAAAAACACACACGTGAGCAGCTAAAAGCATGCGACAGACAAGAGCAGGTCACCGCAACAACTATGAGCAGTTCGCCACAAAAACGAAACTTACCATCCTAGTCTGGCAAGCTGCTCGACGACATAAAGGAACAACTGCATTAAGTTGCCGACTAAAACACGCGTTACCAATCGGTAATCACAAAGCAACTTATTTTTTCAAACCGTATCGTAAGAAGATCGCGAATATGGCAAGAGACAGTATCGACAAGTATTAACTTTTTGATGATCACTTCTGCCATACTTGCACGTCTACCATCTGGAAATGATGGGAATCTCAGGCACGTTGAACATCTGCGGCGAATCGACGAGCGTTCCGTGCACCCACACTTGCTTCTCCATCACACGCTTCAGCGTCGTCACCGTGCCAGTTCCGTGCTTCTGACCGTGCAGCCAATTCCCCTCGTACGTGCTCCCGTCCGGAAAAGTCTCTTTCCCAAAACCGTTTCTCTACAAGCAGAGACAACTCTTACAAACCTACTTGTAAGGCAGCAAACAGCAGCCGATCAGAAACAAGTTTCAACTAGTACCTACCTACCTACCAACATACATACACATACATTAACACACATACATACATGCAACCATACATACATTACATACATACATACATACATACATACATACATACATACATACATACATACATACATACATACATA
>QQSS02028445.1:0-11561 GCA_003687565.2 Craspedacusta sowerbii | reverse complement strand
AGCAGAGCATGTCACTAAAAATCTTGGACAGGTGCCCATTTCCTGGCCGACGTGTCATTACTTGTAAGTCATCCCACCGACTTAGTGAAGACGGGGCCAAGATGGAGCCCCAGGACTCAGGAGCAGCGATTTACTCGAACTAAAAGGCACCAGCGATTTCTTTTTTGAAATGGTATCAGCGTTATTTGGACGCTTTCGTTTTTCAGTACTGCAACTTCTAACAACGGGAAATTAAAAAGGTAGTCGTACCTTATTAAATATTATGAATTTGAAGGGAGATCTTGCGAGCACATTCCATTTTTCCTTTTTAAATGCAAACGAGTGTAAGTCAAGCATATTGCTAAATTTTTCCTGTGATGAAGATTTGAAGAGTGAAACACTGACATTTAATGGAAATCCAAAGAGATAGGCTAAATGTTGAATGCCATAAACTAAAAATTCCTTAACCACCAATATTCTGATCCAAAGTAAAGGTTCGTGTCCACTTACCCCATAAAAAAATTATTTCGCTCGAAGACGGAAGTGTTGCTTTTGAGAAGAAGCTTCCCATCCTTAAATTCGGTGAAGTAGTATTAGCATTCCACCAAAGAACTTCGGACAGTCAGGCGTACAAGCAACGCAGTTCCTAAGCAATTCCTAATTTAGCAAATAAGATCAGCGCAAACCAGATTTGAAATAAATCTACCCCTTGATTTTCTACAAAGGTTTGATTGAGCCCACTAATCGCCACGCACAAACAGAATGGTATTCGGTTTCAAAGCTAAGCCGCGGCTATGTTCTATCTCCTTGAAAAAATTAGTAGCAACATCCATATCGATATAAGACCATGAGCTTTTGTCGCCAGTAAGCACTCGCAAACAACTCTTAACAGAAAGCGTATAGCGAGTACTTATTACAGAGTTCAAGCTGCATCAGAACGCAGCAGAACCAACGAGCAACGACAACAAATGATGCGAAGGACATGTATTTACCAATATAGTTCTGCATGCTTAATATAAGAAATAAGTATAGAAATAAACAGCCGTCTTTGAGAAACAAAACGCATGCAATGCTTCAGGAATAATCCCAGGACTAGTACGTGCCATCATGCTGCGCCTGGAAGAAGTTGCCTGCGACAGGAGCACCCAAATTGAACTCCTCCACTAGTGTTCGAGTACTCGTTTTCGGCCTATTCACGAATATAAAAAAAGATAACCATACAATGAAGTGACAAAAAAGTAGCAAACCAAGAAGAAAAAACTATGCATATAGTAGTGTTTGAAATGATGCCTCGCTCGGCTAAGGTTGCGCCAGGCATAATCGATAGGCTAAGGCTTAAACGATAACGCTGGTTCCCAAATAACGTGTAACTACCAAGTCGTTAGCAAGGGTAATAGCGTTGAGCTTCAAAAGATAGTCCTAGAAAACTATCTAGAAATCTAGAAATTTTGAAGTCCGTATCCGACTCCTTAACATCCACGATGTAATTTTGAAGGAGCCAGTTCAAAACGCACTGGTGAAAAGCAATAAGCACTACCTCTTACGACCAAATGGTACCACGCGCAAGACTAAAAACTAGCCATACCTGGAACTAAAATCTTTAGGATTTACAGCAATAGCGTGCCCCTGCTTGTAGACCAAAAACACGTAACGATGCAAGCCTGTGCCTTGGGGCGGTCGGGCGCCCATGTATTCAACGGCCTCCGTACCATCGGCGACATTAGTGCCTGGGATGTTGAAGACCAGCCAATGTCGGAATTCCCGATATTTTGGGTTCCCCCGACTAGGAGCGTCTGGATCTACAATTCA
The DNA here is from genome assembly GCA_003687565.2 of Craspedacusta sowerbii. Classification (NCBI taxonomy): domain Eukaryota; kingdom Metazoa; phylum Cnidaria; class Hydrozoa; order Limnomedusae; family Olindiidae; genus Craspedacusta; species Craspedacusta sowerbii. The sequence goes on along the minus strand of QQSS02028445.1, from coordinate 9,773 downwards.
TACCATGATATCTAAAGCAGCCGCTAAGCAGCACACTTGCGACTGATAGCGGACGTTGGGATCAAATAATAATAATAATCAATTACCAAACTTCTCCAACAAAAAAGAGCCGAAATGAACCCCTACACCTGCTCAAACAATTGCTAAGTTCTGCAGCCCGGCTCGAATGCTAAAGCAATAAAATTTTCAAGCGCATTTTAACTCACCGGTCATAACCAAGGCATAAAGATTACCCTCCTCCGCAGGCCACGACAGGAATGTTGGTTTTGAGCAAACCTTAAAAATAAAAAATAAAGTTCTGCTTGTACATCCGGCCGATAGGCGCTATCTCTTGCATGATGCCCAATAGTCTTCACAACAGTCAGAAACAAATGGAACCTCATTTTCGCGGAGGTTTAATCATAAGCACTCTCCTGCCACAAAGTTCAAAAAATTAAAAAAAAAAAAAGAAAGTCATCAGACAATGACTAAGACTTGACAATGACAAGAACAAATGTCAATATTGATTAGCAGGGTAAATGCTTGCACCTGCATCTAACAATTGGATGTATCTTTATCTTATCTTTTGTATCTAACATATAACAAACATAAATGCTGACAGCCAATAATCGAAGCCCCATAAACATAGGGGGCTACAAGCAAAGTTTCGCACCTCATGAGGGGTCAGACTATTTCCGAACTCAACATTCAACGCATCAGAATAAACAACCTAAAACAAAACGAAATGGTCAAAGATATTCAATCTGAAAGCCATAAAAAAAAATCCAAATAGTATGGTTTGGAAAGGAATTACACCCAGTAGCTTGAGCACACAAGTCACAGCAACCTTTGCAACAACATAGAAAGATTGCAACAAAGATGCAAAACATTTTGATTGGTGCAGTCAGATCTAACATACAGAACATACAACATCAGAAGTTGTAATCTGATTGCTAATTAACAAAGATTATAATGATACAAAAGCACAGTTCTATTTTCCACTAATTTACAAAAAAAATCTTACTCAAAACAAACAGAAGCAAATTCGGCACTACTACACAGGTCTACACATGATAACCATAGCAATATAGCTTAAACGAGAGCACTCCAGAAACAACAGTAACAGTAATCATAGCTAATTACCTGCAGCTTCGCAGATGGAGCAACATCTAACACATCAGGGACTATTTCATTTTTAGTTAGAGCCTATTGAAAGAAGGCAAGAAATCCTTTCACAAGCGATCTCTTAGTCTTAGCATGAAGATGAAGATATATAAAATAAACTTTAAACCATTAACAGTGATAAATAGTGTAAATATAATTTTATAATACAAGTTATATGTTAAAAGACAATTTATATACATATATATATATATATGTATATATATATACATACATACAAATATATACATTGAAACTCAGAGATTTAAAATTTTTTACAGTCTCAGAATCAAATTCAAAAGAGTTGGCAGTTTCAAAAGGTATTAAATTTCATCAAATTTAGAGGAGCTCCAATAAACTTATCAAAAGCATAAGAAATGGCTAGCACATACAGTGGAGGCATCTCCTTCCTCCAAACTGGTCAAACGCTTTCGTCCTGCTTCCTTCGCCATCAAGCCGTGACAGTCTATACCACTAAATATTGAAATCCAAAAACTACCACTTAAAACACATCTTCAGACAATACTTTTTCAGCATCAACCAAAAATAGCACAGAAACAGTATACGCTTTAACATGAAACAAGAACATAATCAAACAACAAAAATATTGGTGGAACTGCAGTCATAACAAAACAGAAAAGAAAAAGGTCTACAATATCTTTGAGCCAACTAGGCTACTGAAAATTTAATTCAATTGTACCATTAATCAATAACTTGGATCCTAATGATTCATGAGGCTTCTGAATTTTCTTGTTCGAAGCTTATCGAAATTGCCTGGATTTGTCAGGTTTGGAGAATTTAGATCAAGTACTAAAAGAATGGCAAGTAGCATTACATGTCCAGCTTTTTCATCATATACGATTTGCAGATAGTAAGTGCGCCCCTAATGACCATCTGCAACAACTTGACTCAAAATACCTCTTCAGAACGAAAATTTCTACTGCAGTGAGGTGTGGGGGTAAAAAGGCGCAATTTATGCAGTAAGTCGGCCTGCTAGCTGCCCCTGCAAAAAAGCTAGACTGATCCATTTTCACCTCATAACAACGAAGAAACTTTTTAGTTTAAACTCTGGATAGGAAAAAGCTTGAAATGCGCACTGAAGAATTCGTGGACGACAAAGCAATCCACATGGAGCCAAGCAGCACATCGTCAAAAAAATACTTCCGAGAAGACTCTTTTGACTGCAACCTACACATTATTCGACGAATCAACTGCGACGTTGCTGAAAATCACGTCCACACATTACAATTTAAAAACGCTGTGTAAGACAATCGATCCAAAGTAGTATACTTCGTGCGCCGACTTACCTTTACCTGGAGAGCTCGCTAGAATTCAGGAGCACAACGATTTACGGCTACGCAAAAGCTCCAAAATCTTTAGAAGCACGTGGCTTCGCCGTCAAAATGGCGGCTTGCAGTACGTAACTTGGCAAAATGCAAAATATGTGCTTTTAACGGTATAGCAGCCGCACAGCTGGTATTAAAATTATGATTACCAGAAAAAATATTATTAGCTTTAAGTAAATGATGGTGCATCTGTCATACACATATCCTTGGCCATACTTTTCTCCAGACTGTCCGGATTTTAAGCCCCTTGTCCTCCGTCCTGCGCAGCCTGAGGCCTGCCACACATTAGTCCTCGTTATAACAGATGCACCAAATCTGCCTATGTGATTCATTAATGTGTAATTGATTTCTGAACTTCTTGAGCGACAAAAAAAAAAGAATTTCTATTTAAGCATGACGGCATTGCATCTAAAAAAAAATTTTCATTGAAAGTGCATCCGCGATTACGCGTTGACGCCGACTGCGTCAATTTCATTAAAATCCCTAAAAGAGTAAAACCTCGTTCAATCCGGAAATGTTTAAAGCGCAAGAATTCATGAAGAAAAGCAGTAGAAACGCTTTTCTTGGATTTTTCACACTCTGCCACTTTAAAGTGAACGTTAGCGCTCAAGATGTTAACGAAGTCTCGCAAGGCAGTACACATGATACTGCTAGTTGTATCAGTTGCATTTTGCAAGACCCTAATGAAATACATGTTGCATTGTCGTAAATAAATGCAATTAGCTGAAAGAACGTGTTTTCTGTTGTATACATTGATTTGCATAAAATTTTAGAGGTTAGAATAAAGCACTGAATCCTGATATTGATGCCACAGCAGACAAATATGCACAGTAGTCGCGAGTACTCACCTTTCCCTTGCAATTATATTTGCCTCCCTTCACAACCAAGTGTTCTCTTTTTTGGTTTTATGGAAATGGCCACCCTAAACCTTAACCAGCCATCTATTTTCTCGTTTCTGGAAAACCTTCGTTTCTTTCTCAATCACTCAGTCTATTTTTTTGTGTTTCGCTGCTTGCGTTTCACCAGTCAATATTAGGAAACTACCACTCATCCCTTGTAGCAAAAAAAATTTACGTACTGATAGCCTTTTTGTTTTGGGAACCGAGTGGATGTATCAACATTCATTGTTTTAGCAAGTTTCAAGTAGCCCTACGCAGGTTAGGTATGTGCCTCAGGACGCCGACTGATGATTTCTAATACGCTAGCTCAAAATGACTTAATTTTGGTAGAGGAAGGAACCACCTAGCACTGCCGAAGTGGAAACGCAAGTCAGATCTTTGACCAGTGAAGAATCCTTGAACGCTTGTGGTTGATGATCACCCATTGCTGATACCGTGCTACGAGGCAGGTAAATTTCGAATGGTCTGCACAATATTGTTGATGCACCAGGTCAACTGCAGCAAGGCGGCGGGTGGATGGTGGGTGCGTCGCGCATTACGCACCCCCAATGAAAGGGTGGGCATCAGTCGTATGATTTCAAGAGACCGTACGTGGGCTGGTTAGTAAAGCAGAGCGAATTCGCATTCATCCACTGTTCTTGGTGCTTACTTCTTTGTTCTTCGTTTTGCTACTTCTGAATATGGAAGTTAATTTTTCGCTGCATAAGTCCTGGGAATAGGTTTTTTTTTCTGATTGTTGTCACTCCGCAAGCTAGTATTATTGACTTAATGTTCTCGTATTAGTACATGCTAATGTTTTGCTTTATCTCTACATGCACATTCGATAAAAACATCTTTTGTGTATTTGTGTTTGCTGAAAATCATGTATTGCCTGCTTTTCTTGAGTTGAAGAGTTGAATTGTTATGAGTTCACTTAAGTTGACATTTGTAAAAGAATACTACTTCGGTAACAATTTTCGTCAAGATTTGTATTAATATGCGCTTTTGTTTAAAGATTAGACTTTTCGGCTTTTTCTAGTTCGCTGCTACCATATATAGAACAGAATGAGTTGTGAATGTTATTTTAAGATTTGGCAAAATGTGTGACAGATGTTCAACCTGTATTTTTCCCTAAATGATTGGTGTAAGCAGTTTACAAACCAGCTCCAGACTTAAATGGGTTAATTGCTTGAGAAATTTATCATAATGAAATCTGGGCAAATGTACCTACTTATTCAGAATTTTTTGGTAAACTCACTATTTAATGAATCCTAACTAGGTCAAATTTAAATTATGAGTGATAAGGTATGCCATGATGTATCATGAAAAATAGTAGCATTGCCACATAGATTGCTTTCGATTTGTGCAATTAGTTGTTGTCAGGACTTTACAGTTACTGGCTTACTAGATTTGCCTTCAGTCTAGCCAGTTAGCTCCCAACATGCCTGCTAGATCAAAGCCCATGGTGATCCATAAATTTCACTGAGGAGAACGCTGTCCTTAAATTTTGCTAAGTGCTATTGTTGTACCAGAGCAGAATTTAGGCATGACGCAATGCTTGAAGTACAACTGATTAGTGGCTGGCCTGCAAGCATTGTTCAGCCCTTATTTGCTGCATTGCTTATAACTGCTTGTAATGCATTTTTAAATAAATTATTAATTGTTTAATCAAAATGGTCTGTAACTAATCCTGACACTTATAAAAAATAAAAAATAAAAAATAACCCTCAAGAATGGCTAGGGGTACACCAGCAGCAAGCTTGCATTTATCAAGAAAGTTTTTGGTTGTATGAACATATCACATTTTTTATTAAATTGCAGCTCACAACATTATTAAATCTTAGAATATTGCATACATCAATGAGTTTGTAGTGGACAGGCAGCTTTGCCTTGGTGGAGATGTCACACTTATACGTAATGTAAGACATGTTTGGATGAACTTAAAAAATACTTTACATGAGTTTTTAAGACCAATCTTGCACTTCAGTGCCAAACAAAGACTTCCAAAAGTAGCTGGAAATCACCAACAACCGCATCCTATGCTTAAGATTCAAAACAACTGTATGATATGACATAGTTCAAATGTTAAAAACCGAACCGCGTCGTAGTACAATTGTGTCATAAGATGTTGCAACTAGGTGGATGGGTAATTTGATATTTGTCACTTTGTGTATGTGGAAGTTAAATTGTTACCTGACATTGCCTTTATTTCATGTAGCAGCAATACGATGGCAAAGATTATTGAATGTGTCCCGAACTTTTCTGAGGGAGTTGACAAAAATGTTATTAATGCTATTGCAGCTGCTATGGCTGAAACTCCGGGTAAGTTAAACTTTGCTAGATGATGTGCTAGTTATCTTTCTACATGGTCATGAATAAAAAAGTTAGCATTTATGACTTTCTGGCAGTTAGTAAATTTAGTAACGCTATTGCAAATTTACTTAATCCTGAAGTCTTTCATTTTACCCAGGCTTTATAATGCCTAACTAGGGGTTATCTCTGCATTTAAATGTGATAATTTATAGTATAATAAGATCAGGTTATTTGTTATATTTTTTGGTATTAGTTCTTTGGAAGTTAAAATATTGCAAGTTGTAAATTAGATTTAGTGAGGTGACTTTTATCATCACTCACAAAAATCTATATATAAATATTTATAATTTATAATGATTTTACAAAAAGCATGTGAAAATTGCTGATTGTTGGCTGGTCAAAAGTGATGTTGCATCTCTAGTATGAAAACTCAACATTATTGGGTTTGTTGATTCTCTTGCACTTGCTATTATATTTCCCTGATTTGCAATATCACTTAGAAGCACAGACTTAAGGCTGCTAGCAAGCATTCCTTGAAAATTCTGAATGTATGCACTGAACACTGGCCTAGCCGTGTTCATCAAGAGGCCTTAATACAGGGACGATGTGCCAACCTAAACTAAAGAATTACAACTGGCACTTTGATTCAGCTGATGCCTGTTTTATCAGTAAACTTTCTTAGTGATAAGATCCGAGGGCTAGTTGGCCATGTATTGATCTTATGTGGCTCCTTGATGCTGCAGAAAGCTTAAAAGGATTGTAACTAAATCAAACTTTTCAATGCTTCTTGGTTATGTGTAATTTTAGATAGTTATCATGTCAACGCAGTACCTGTATTGTCCTCTATAAGTGGGCTATAAGTTTTACAATTGGTAGTTGCATTGTGCATGACCTAGATACCATAAAATGTTGGATTTGTTGTAGGGTGCACTCTGCTAGATGTAGATCCTGGAGCTTCCACTAACCGTACAGTCTACACATTTGTTGGTGATCCTGAGACAGTGGTTGAAGGTGCTCTTAATGGAGCCAAAGCTGCCTTCAAGTTGATTGATATGCGAAAGCACAAGGGTAGAATTTTTATTTTCTTCCGCTTTGCCAGCCCTTGTCTTACGTAACGACACTGAGCCGAAAAGAAATGCAAATTTACGTGTTTTTATCTCTAAGACACTGAATTTAACTGACCTCTAATTGCGTTGTAACGAAATATGAGCTCTATATTTATGAGCAGTTGTGCATATATAGGCCTTTTTGTTTCGAAACCTGTGTTCGGGCTTGGCCGCCTACTTTTTTTGTTTAAAGTTTGCATCTGGTCACCAGCAATTTAATTTTTGTTCCTTCTATTGGTCTGAATTGTGCAACTAGCTCAGTCTCCGGTCAAATAAGAAATGTGTACTGAGGGAAGAGTAATGCAAATAAGCCTTTATTGTCTTGGTAATTAGCTGTTGGCGAGTCTTGCATAATTATTGTCTACCTGATTAAAGTTTTCGGATCCCTAAATTCTATGTGTTTGTAACACCCGTTTGTGCGCCTGCCTTCAGTCATTGCTGCTCTTGGTTTATCCGATATGAACTGCTACATGATTTGGATCTGCTGCAAAGTTTCACCAATGGCAGTACTTATTATGTTCCAGTCTCTTGGTTTTCGGCATGGGCACTTCTCCTATCACTCTTTGATTTAGCTACTCGTAAGCAAGAGGTGGTCATGTATAAAGCTGTGAAAAGGTCTACGTAAAATGATGCCATTAAGGCGTTAGCAAGGTAGCTGATATGTGATTTGAAACACGAGAGTTTATTTTGTACTATGCTGCATCTAAATGTTCTTCCTCTAAAGTATTTGCTGTACCTATTTTTATGTGGCTATCTTTTTTTGTAGGCGAGCACAAGCGCTTAGGAGCTTTGGATGTGTGTCCGTTCATACCTATTAAGAATGCCACGATGGAGGAATGTGTGGATTGTGCAAAACGGTTTGGAGAGCGTGCAGCCGCCGAATTAGGGATTCCTGGTACCCATACTATACATAGCGTTTTACATTCACTAACACTGTAGTAAGAACTTGGTAGCTCGTGTGATTGTAATTAAACCGTTATGTTCGTAATTCTGAGCGCATTGGTAGTCGTCATTTAGTTCCTGTTTTTGCTTGCGGGTAGCCTCTAAAGCTCTTTGTGTTTAGTTTATCTGTATGGTTATGCGTCTGACAAGGAATACAGATCGACTGTTCCGCAAATTCGAGCAGGCGAGTACGAGGGTTTGCCTGAAAAGGTATGTTCTGAATGCAACTGCGTCATAAGCGGACGCACTATGTAAGATTCAGGATGGAAGTTTTAATGATAATTTTTTTTTGCAATATGTGGAAGTGTGCGTGGCAACTGCTGCGTGAATCTCTTCGTCTTGGCAGGCCGTTTCAGACAGACGTGTCTTTTGGGACTTCGATGCACAGCTTAATTCGGTAGTGACTGCGCGAACCTGCAGTGAGGTGCGGAACACTTCAGAGCCCTTAGAAATCGACCAAAACCGCGTGCTCCTGCCCGCTCATGGCTTCCATCTGTTCATGAGTTCCATCCAATCATGAGTTCGGCCCGTTCACTACTTCTGTACGATTCCTTGTCCTAAGCATGACCACAGTTTATCATTCACTGTCCTCTGTTGACTTGGTTTCCAGAACTGTTTGTCTCTAGGAATTGGTATGGCTCCTTGTGCAGGCGATATAGCCGCGGAAGCTCTGACTAGTCTTTTGTGAGCGTCCTTTACCATCTGATCGTCCTCCACCGCCTATCTGGAGCCACGGAATAGTCCCGGATGTCATGAAAAGGTCTATGCCGCTATTCCAAGAACAAAGGGTAGAGCTTCCTGCAAGAATACTTGGCGGCTTTTGGCCGCGTGATTGCATGTGGCAGCAACTGCCTTTGCTGTTCAACCTTGTTCTTGAGTGTTTCCTGGCTAACTCAATCAAAAAAGGCCATAATACCACCGTGGTAGGCAAAATCGCCGAGTTAAAGACCTCCGATTTGAGGATGACCATCCTCATTCTGATTGCGGCAAAAATGAGGACTTTTATCGCCCAGTCACGTCCTGCTCTGTAGCTGTGAACCTTTTGACCACAAACACCTACATGCTCTAGTGACTTAAGTGGCGAATGATAACAGCCTTATCTTAGTGACAGGGCCCATTTTAGTCGTAGAGCAATTTTGTGCAATTTCATGAAATCTTTGGCGCACAGAATTTTTCATTCATTTTTGGTCTTTAAAGTTTGCTGTCGCATCCCTGCTTAGTCGTAGGACCAATAGGTCGCCAATGTTCAGCACAAAAAGGCGTCGCCAGATTTATTTGTAGGTTTATGTCGTGGCTACGTTCAGGTTTTAAGCGCCCTCGTGGCTCCAAGCTTTCTTGACAGCTGTAGCTGCGCACGGCAAATGTCTTAGACTTAATTGTGATTATCTAGGCGTGCCAGTCTGTTCTGGGCGGAATGCCCCGCTGCTCAGAATTAATACTCTTGTTTTTAGTGGGATATCAGATTTGGCCCTTGTTTCGAATCTTTGATACGTGTCAGCTTAGATTGCAAGGTTGTGGCACACCCTTCTGTTCTTCCGTCCACCCCGTCGTAGATAAATCGCGAGAATTTTCATCTGAATAATGACGCCGTTTGGTATAACACGTCCGGCGAAGAAATGCCGGCTTCTGCCGATGGCACCGTGTCTGCATTTCGCCTCGCACAAGCGCTTGCTAAATGTTTCTCCAACCAGTGTGGAACTCGTGTCGCTTTCCGTGTTTTGTTTAATTTCTCACGGTTTTCACACCTTGTGGTTAGTAGCCGGTGTATGGCCTGGTTTTCCCGTCTTGTATTTTGCGTTAAAAATTTGATTGCCATGAGAGATTGACAAGGCACGGGTAGATTCTAAGTTTGTCCACACACTTTTTCATGGCACAGACTGCTGGATTTGTGCGACAGGGCATGTATATCAGCAGATAGAGACGATAAGATAAAAATTATATTAAGTCATGAATTGATTTCTAATTATTATTTTTTTTTTTGTATCTGGCTGTTGAAGTATTATTATGATATAGTATAATTATACTATTTGGGATTGTCTTGACAGGTT
>QQSS02028334.1:0-19027 GCA_003687565.2 Craspedacusta sowerbii | reverse complement strand
TAATAATAATAATAATAATAATAATAATAATAATAATAATAATAATAATAATAATAATAATAATAAAGTCAACCCAAGTCAATACCATTAACGCTACAATGTATTTAAAATCTTATTCGTCGAAGTAAAAACATCTGTGCAAGCAAATTTCTAGCCAAAAAGAAACAAAGACATACATACATACAAAATAATTAAAGCCCAATCAATACAATTTACGCTACCATGTATTTAAAACCGTATTCGTTAAAATAAAGTAAAACAAAGGCACTCTTAAAACGATTCCCAGCCAGAAATAAAAGAAAATCATAATTTATGCACGGAACTAAACGGTAGTTAGTCATTGAGGTCATAATCTATAAATTACGTAAAAGAGGCCATAAGCAGGCCTCTGATTGCCTTTTTAAAGCTAGATTTTGCGCTGTTTGTTCTGATATTCAAGGCACAAAGCTGATTGTAATTAACAGCACCTTTATATTTGATATTAAAATTCCCATATTTTCCAGTTCGTCTTGTAGGCAGCGAGATAGCAACTGCAAACGAGTGAAAGCTAAAAAAATTCCTCAAGTACATTAGAGAGTTTACAGTTGCACCAATCATGCATGAACAGGCTAACGTTTTGTTTATTAACGTCCTGAAGTTTCAATATTCCAAGTTGTGAAAATAAACGAGAAATCGGCTCATAGAAATCTGAGAAAGCAATTAGTCTGACTCCTGCTTCTGTAAAATATATATCTTATAGATCTCAGTGGCGCCAGCTAGCCCCCAGATCAAGCATCAATAGATCATGTGTGAATGAAATAGGCTATAATACAGTGATTTAATAGTGTTTTTATCAACGAAGTGGCGAATTTTAGACAAGAGACCAATAGATTTGTTCAATTTTTTGCTAGTTCGGTAATGTGAAACCGTCACGAGAGATGGGAGTCAAAAATAACACCTAAGTACTTGACTTTATTGGAGATAAATATAGTGTTAGATTTTACTTTCACAGTTATTGTTGTCAAACAGCGCTTTCTTCGTGGTCTAACAGTAGCACTTCGGTCGTTTTTTTTCATTTAGTGATAGACGATTGGCGCAAAGCCAATCGAACGCGTTGGAGATCTCACGGGACATAGTTGATTTTATTTCGTTAAGTTTGTAAAATATAGTTGTACCTTTGTATAATATAGTTGTGTCATCAACAAAATCCTGTCCTGTTCCAGACGATATACACCGGGGAAAATTATTGATATATATAAGAAAAAGCAAAGGGCCGAGCACAGAACCTCGAGGAATGCCACTTTCAATATCTTTAATTTCCGAGTCTGCATTGTCAATTACAACAAATTGTTTACGGCCACTGAAATTAGACTCAAACCAATTCAGGCAAATTCCACGAATACCATAAATCTTAAGTTTTTCTAGAAGTATTTTCCTATTCACCGTGTATTTCGCTTTCTGTAAATCTAGGAACAAACCGCATGCATATTCACCACGGTCTAAGACATCACTCACGGAGGTAGTGAAGCTAATTAATGCATGGGTAGTGGAGTGGCTCTTTCGAAAGCCAAATTGAATGTCAAATATAAGGTCAAACCTTTCTAGATACGAATATAGACGTGTATACACAGCTTTTTCGAGAGCCTTACTTAGTTTGGATAAAAGACAGATTGGGCGATAGTTATCGCAAGCCTCTGTATGTCCTGATTTATGTATTGGAACAACTTTCGCAGTTTTCAGAATATCAGGGTAGATTCCGAATGTGAATGATTTGTTTATGGTATTTGATATTGGAGCTGAAAGCAAGGGTTATACAAGTTTTAAAAGGTTCGTAGGTATGCTATGTGGTCCGGAACCACTGAACGAATTTAAAAATTGAATGATATTGCGTATTTCGTCAGGGTCTGTTGGTCTTTAATATAAGCTTGAGCTCGTCATCGGGGGCATGTGCAATCTGAAGTTGTTTGGCGAATTTGGAATTTTATCCGCGAGGGCCTTACCTATAGTGGAAAAGTAGTTATTGAATGCATTGGCAATTTGAAGAGGATCAAGCGCTTTATTGTTGTTTTGGTCCCTTACTAAAGTTGGGACGCTCTTGTCGGGTTTGTTTAACTTTGTGATTGACTTTATACCATCCCACGTTTTCCTCAGGTTTCTTCTATGCTTCAGAAAATGCTCTTTGAAGTATTCTATCTTGTTTTTCCTGATCATGGAGTTACGGAGAGTTTTATATTTGATGTGGGTTTCAATGTTTTTGTCCTGATCTTTTTCTTTCATGTATTGTTTAAGAAGTCTATCACCTGTGTGCATAGATTGTAAGATCGGTCTTGTAATCCATGGTTTTTGCTTGAGAAGCTTTTCCTTCTTTGATAGCTTTCGGATAGGTGCCATGACATTTAAAATCTCATTAATTTTGCCAATGAGCGTAGTTATGAGGACATTCGGGTCTTTCATTTTCATTCGGGTCTTTTTCATTTCCGAACAGTAGCGACCAATCAATGCTGGACAATTCTTCAAGAAATTCAATTTCGTGAAACATTTTGTAGACTGGTCGTTCTTTTGTCCGCTTAGTTTTCAAATTATGGTCTGCGAAGACCGCAAATTGAGCAAAATGATTCGAGATAGACCAGGTTAAGTTGCCGCATATGGTGTTGTACTTTATATTCTTCGGAAATATGTTGTCAATGAGAGTCTGTGAATGAGGTGTGACTCGACTAGGATTAGAGGTTGTAAATTATGAGACGCTGACATATCATAGAAGTTCCATGAATCTACACATGCATCATAATGCACCGTTCGAGGCCCGGGTGCTTGTATATACAGTCGCAAATCATGTTTTTACGCTTTACTTGGGTTATTTCAACAAAAATAGATTCGAAACCATTCTCTATTTGGTAACTAAGGTCATGTCTAACTTTTACTTCATTTTTAAGAGAATTGTGAACGTACAGTCGAGTTCCGCCGGCACTAGTTAGTGTCCTCGTGTCTATTGAGAAATATTCGTCTAGTTCTAAATTCGTATTTTCATTCATTTTCATTGTCAAACGAGTTTCTGAAATACCGATTACTTTGAATGGGTATTTCAGTAACTTCAAAGGGACCGTCAGTTCTTCATAATGTTTTGTTAGCGAGGCAATGTGGAGATGGAACACTCCAAATGTGGAAGTGGTGTCAAAACTGCGATCCAAAAAGTTTTCTATGTTATGGTATCTTGAAATGTTTTTATGAAAGCAAAGATTCTCGAAAGAGACAGGGTGTCCATGCAGCTTGTCAATGAGTGAATGTGCAGTAAAATAAGGTAGCAGGGTCAGGTACCGATCAGGAGATTCTTCTAGAGCGGCAAGACTTAATAATGGATTCCTATCATCAACTGAACTGTAGGACGTTCGTACTGAAGACAGTATGTGCACTTCCAGGAACTTACCGTCATGAATGTTCAATATGATGTATTCGAACATTTAACGTGAAAATATCTTTTGCATGCTTGGCAAAGAATTTGGCGCTGGTGACACGGATTGAAGCGCTTGCATGATTTTGCATTTGTTATTGGCGCTGACCTTCGGTTTCATTTAAAGTTGCGGCTTTGACTGGGGTGCAAGATCCTAAAAACGTCTGATATATAAAGATGTACGGGAATAGATACTGGGGATACCAGAAATCAGTAACAGTGAGATCCACCAAATCTGGTCGTGTAATGCCAAGGGCGAATAAATTCAAGGGACTACGATAGGGCTATTTCTAATCACAAACGTGCATAGCCACCGACAAGGAGGACAATGCGCTTAAGCCGAGACGCGTACGTGTTAATTGAGGTAAAAAAGAAACTACTTACCATGGTATGGAATTCAAAACGATCATCAGAGAGGGGACCAAACATCCCAGCAGGTTGCTGTAGTGGAAGATAGATTAATTACCACCAGTCCAACAGAGCATTAGAGAGAGCTGGCGAGATCTGTACAACATTATTTACGTATCGTGTTAACTAGTAAGCACAAAAGAACCTTTACAAAACAGTAAAGGTGGTGTGACCATGAGTACTAAATGCCGTACATTCGGGCTCGCATCACAACAACTGAATCGGATCTACTCTAGCACCCCGGATTGGTTTCTGATGCAGATCCAAACGGATCGAGATAGAGATAGAGAATTACCTAACATAGACCAGGCACTTCCATGATTCATGGCTCTTTAACCTTAACCGTAATACCTTGGGCACTCTTGAGCACTCTTTCAGACAATCCCTAAAAGTCTCACTGAGCCACTCTGTCCGGCATTCCCTGTGATAATCTGAGTAGACGCCTTGCAAACTCTCTGGGACAGTCTCTGGGGCATTCTCTGGGGCATTCTCTGAGGCACTCTCTGGAATATCAATCCAGGCTCCGAATGACTAAAATAAAGATTTTTTCCGACTGCAAGGGTTGTATGGTCATCATATTTTATGTGCCTTTAGTCATTATCCGCGCTTCAAGCGACCTTGACGAGACTGCACATCAATTTGTCATGCCTTTTAATGTAAAAAGATTTCTTGACTTTTATTTAATCTTCATTCTTTAGTATAAGTTGTTGAGAAGGACACTCCACCTCAAATTCCAGCAGATAAGCTTTGTTTTTTTGTTTAAAATGGTTGCTTAACTTTTTCTTCTTCTTCTTTTTTGTCTCTCGGATTCGCCATAATTAAGAATTCAACAACAAGCAACTCATTAACAAAATATTCATCATACAAAACGCAACTCATAACAAGAAATACGTCATACGTAGTTGCTTATACTCCAGATCTTAATGTAAGGATGTCATAGTTGTGCGAGAAAGCCGTCGGCGTTTTCATGGGGCACCATAACATAGCGTAAGGTAACGCTGAAAACAGGTTTGGGGGTAACTAGGCAGTGGATGTACGTACATCCAACCCGACGAGTCTATCCTGTATCCGCTGAAACATGGAATTAGAAAAAGGAAATAATTCCATTTAACAATTTTAAGCTTAAGATAGGTATAAGCTCAGTGAATCGCAAGTTCAGTTATAACCAATTGGGTTTAACAGTTATTGAATAAAGGAGACTTTTCGTTCTTGAACTTGATCAAGGTTTTACTTTCTTTGGCAGCAGTGCAATTTATCCTGTTCCATAGATAAGGGGTTCTAATCGAGATGCTAAAGTTTCGATTACCAGTAGCACCGGTTTCCCTCTAGCCGAATTTTAAAAAGCGGCCATCATAGCGATGAATTACTTGGCGAAAATAAGATGTTTATTAACAAAAGTAAGGGTTTGTAGAGTATTTAACTCTTATGAATTGAATATTTTATGAGAGATCATCAGGGGTCTTCCATCAGCTTGCAATGTAATTCCAACTACTCGTTTTTGGTAGTCTATGTAGCTTAGATAGTTTACTTTTATTAGTGCTTGCCAAGGGGCCACATTCACAAGTGAAATATACAAATGCTTAAAGGCAAAACACAGACTTCACGCTGCTTCAGTAGTCAAAGAGTTTCTTGCCTTGGCTATCATACTAATATTGTTATAATACCTTAACCTCAATCCTAATATGGCTACTCCAGGATAAGCTTTCATCACCTAAAAATTTTGCATGATAAGCACGTTTAATAGAAATTACACTTAATGATAGATTTGGTAATGCAAGCGGCAAGATATCAAGCTCCTTGCCGTTTGCAAATAATACATTAAGTCTTCTTAGTTTTCAAGTAAAGGCAGTTTGGATGAAACCATTGTTCAATTTGTTGCAGTTGCTCACTCATAGTGGAAAACAGGCCAACGATGTTATTATGCGAGAACAACAGGTTAGTATCGTCTGCTGCATAATAGCTGAGTAGCAGAACCCACATGATGATTTAAATATAGCTGGAACAGCAGTGGGTCCAACACAGAACCTTGTGGAACACTACATGTGACTGGAAGAATATTTCTGGTTCGTATAGTGATCTCCACTAATTGGCTTTAGCCAGTCAAGTAAATCCTAAACAATTGGAAGCTAGATGCTGAAACTCCATACTATATACTATTTACTATTTACTAACTACATATCTACTTTAGATATGTACCCAGGGTTCAAGAAAACGCTGATAGAATGGAGATGGGTCGGTAATTAGGGATGTCATAAGGTTCATCAGTTTTTAATATTGGAATCACTTATGCGACTTTCATGTCCTTGGGGAACTTGCTCTGCTCCGCTGACTTGAAAAATATATAAAGCAGAGGTAAAAGCAATTCATCGCAAGGAGCTCTTACTACATCAGAATTGATATTATCCCAACCTGGAGATTTATGTAGTTGAAATCAGTCAATGATATCTTTACTTGCAATGGCTCCAATGTCAAATTTATGGATAACAAGTTTTAAATATTCATCATAGATTTGCTTAATAGCAGGGAACTCATTTGCAAGGTTTTTACCTATGCTGGCAAAGTAGATGTTAAAAGTTATGGGTATTTCAAAAGGCACGAAGGAATGTAGCATGTTGACATTCTTGATGCCAATTATTTCCTTCATTATACACCATGAATTTTTTTTATGTCAGTTTGGTGTTGTAAAAAAAGCCTTTCGAATGATCAGAAACCGGGCTGAACAGTCCAGTGGGTAAGATTTGACTGGTGACCAAACCATGTAATTGTTTGCATCCAAGTATTGAAGAAACTTTCCTTGTTCTTCATAGTTGTCCCATATATTTGTTGTTGGCTTTTGCGCATCTCCCACGGCTTCCGTATTGGTGCCACGAATGCCAGTCACAAACATCAGCAACTTCCCAGTCTCCGTTAAAAGTTCCAAGTTGACACCAGTCTTTTTTCATTACGCTTGTCGTGCTAACCCGAGACTTGTGTAGAAATAAGCCGGATTCAAATCATTATGTTTAAAGCATGTCTAGAAGATGTTTTTAAATAGCAAGACATCTGTCTTCCAGTAAGTGTTGTGGCAACAACATAGTTTTTTATAGGACGAAGACTGGTTCATACTTCATACGTACTGAGCAAAACCATTGTTATAATCACTTCCATCTGACGCATTCAGCTCACTGTAAAACATATCCTTAGCTGGAAGTTGAAGATCAAGTAGAAGGACCACAACGGATCGTATCTCACGAAATTGAGCAAAAACTTGAAATCTAGGATGGAGAGTAGCATTGCAGAGGAAAAACAAACAAACAAGCCTTTACCAAGATAGCAAATAATATTGGTACAAAGGTTCCTTGGAAATTAGGCTCCAACATTCGATATGAGAGATTTTAGCGCGCCCAGCTGCAGCATTGTATAGACTAGATGAACAGTTACCTTCGTCGTCCAGAATCGATGGAGCTAGCGATATTGAGTTTGAAAGACTACTCGATGACTGAACTACAAACACATATTAGGTGAACATAATGTATTCGAATAGCCTAGGTCGTGCAAGTCTGCGTTTTCTAGATGACTATCTTCTATTTCTGTAAAGTTGCTCTCAATTTCACAAGTTATCTAGGTAAACTGCAAGGTCTAGACAGACAACTAAAAAGCAGGAGTGGAGTTCGCCAAAAGGTTGAAATTATGGGTCTCTAATTTGTCTCCCAGAACTAGCCCTCCCAAAAACATCCGTCGTCAGTTTGTCATAGTTTGCAGTATGCCAGTTTTGTAGGAACTCAGCAGCGACTGAAACAAAAACGTTTATAGGTCCTTGACGGAAAGCTCTCAGATTTTTCCGCAAAGTGTGATAATTCCTTCTTTTTTTTGACTAGACACTTCCGGCTTCCATAGACGATTGGACTAGGGCATTCTACGCGCTAGGAAATGAGCCAGTCACAGAAGTTTGATGTGTGGTGAGCAAACTCTTCTAGTAGATAAACCACCCCAGTGCTTGAAAGACACTCCTGAAATCTTATTTTCGTTGCTGCTGTTGTTCTTTTTTGGTTCCTTCTGTTTGTTGTTTTTTTTTTGGTACAACTTCAAGAGCATTGAAAATCACACAACCACTCTAACGATGCAGGCTAGCTGACTGCTATGCACGCGGGTTTTCTGTTTTTGTTTTTTCTTTTGCCAGGTTAGCATCATTAGTAAGCTGGATTTGAATTTACCTCAGTAGACGTTGGCCTCTGCCTCGCAACCTATTCAGCCTAGCTAAAAAAAATTCAAGAGTCACTCACCATCTGCACAGAACGTAGATTATTTACTTTTGAACCAGCCACACGTTGGATAATTTTGGCAGTGTTAATGGAAGCACAAAGATGAATCCACCGAGTCATGTATTCAGACATGCTCATCTTAAATTGTACCTGGCTTGCAGAATTCCATGAGCGGGCGGGTCAGGTCGGGCAATCAAGCGGGTAATCGAAGTGGTGTTTATATATATATATATATATATATATATATATATATTTATTTATTTATTGGTGCCGTTGTCATACCACGTACATGACGTCGATTAGCTTTTTGAAAGCACAGGGACTATTTTCAAATCCTTGAATTTCGAGGCATTTTTTAGGACTTTAGAGTAAACAAATAAATACATAGTGATGGATCAGATCAGTAGGGCATTTGCTTTATGCCGGTGCCCCCGATAGCGTTACAATTGTGTGAACGTGTAAAACCTATGACCTTCATGCGCATAGTAGAACTTGCAGTACCGCTTACTGCTTTCGCTCCTTAAATCAAGTGGATTAGGGAGTTTTCTAACGTATCAGCAACCTGTGCGGTCGAGTGGGAGCGTCTCAGAAGTATGTTCAAGATCTTTACACCTTTGTACCTGCGAAAGCGTCACTCGCACATGCCGACTATGACCCCGCTACATCCGTTTTCGCGGCTTCTCACCGTGAAAGTACGTGGCGTTGAAGACCTACCAGGTCGCATCGCTTGAGCAAGCTAATCGACCTGCTTAGAAGCCCCGTATGTCATCGCTACATCAGATGAAGAACTTACCCATCCTTGTGGCATTGGTGAACAAAAAAAGTGAATAAAAAAGGTGATTTAAGAAAAGACGCATGACAACCGATTTTCAAAAGCTAACCTCGCACACGGTTATGTTAATGACGCCATGAATGATTTGCACCAGGTTCATTCCTCATACATCACGATGATCACACCTGGTGCGCGCAGTTGGATGCTCGTTCTGTCTAACGGCATCAAATTTGAATTCTCAGGAACATGCCATCCACCGAGAAAACGTCCGGAATGTCACCAGTTTTAAGCTGTCATAACCTCGTTGAAAGACCAACCGTCAACCCAAATTCAATAGTACTAAAAAGTAGGTGGCCTCACAAGCGGCTACACGGAAACTTGGTCTTACGAAGGGCTTCAACGTGAAAGTGAACCCAGTCCAAGGGCAAAGAAACGAGACAACGAGAGACACCATGCGCCCACGCTACACAAAAAATAATAATAAATAAAATAATAACAATAATGAAAAGAATAATATAATACAATAATAATAACAATAATAATAATAATAATAATAATAATAATAACAATAGTAATAATAATAATAATAATAATAATAGTAATAATAATAATAATAATAATAATAATAATAATAATAATAATAATAATAATAATTATAGTAACAATGATAGTAATAATAATAATAAAAATATTAATAATAATAGTAATAATAATAATAATAGGAATACTTCTATCGAAAAAAAAAATTTAATCGAAGCCATTCCGAACAGGCTTGTTCATAGCAACACCAATGCTAGTATCTTGTCGTTACACAAAACTCAATTTCTAGCCCTAACCCATTGACGCCCCTAAATTCAAACAGGCGTACGTAACTGCAAAATAAATAAATAAAACAAAAGAAAAATAAAAACAAAAATGAAAAATGAAAAAGAAAAACCATGCCGAAAAAGTTCCAACTGCGTTCCAGCTCAGGAATCTCAAACTAACCTTCTTTTCTTCACCAATGCTGTCCATCAGGCGGCGGGAGGGAGGGAATTACGTAGAATGCAATTTGGCCACGGTGGCAGAGGCGACACTGCAACCCACTGGCAACGGCAAGCTCGGCGACACGCAACACGAACATAGTCAATAAATGAGTATTGAAGACTGCCAGTCTGATTCCGCGCGAAAACAAAAGCAACCAAACGCGCAACAGAGAGACATAAAGTGAAACCTTTTTTTTTTTTTTAGAATGAGAACGTATAAAACCACACAGAGGGTTAGGACATAATCTAATCAAAAGTCGATTACTACTGGCCAATATTTCACTCAAAAAAAAAAAAAAACGAAACAAAAAAAAAACGAAACAAAAACGTTTAATCAATCCATCTCGCAGATTGCACTACTGTTGTGCAAAAAAGATCGATTATATACGCCAGGCGTGATTGCCTCCAAGCGTACGAGGAAGTTCGGTCTCCACTTTCAATATTTGTGAGATTCTGTGCCCCCTCGTCCAAAGCCACCAGGTCCGAAGAGCGCCGCATAGCAAGGGTTGTGGCAGTAAGGCTTACCTTCCTTTTCGGCATGCGAACCACAGGTGAGCGTCTTCTTGCATTTCTCGCACTTCAGGCAACCACGGTGCCAGTCTTTTCCCAGCGACGTCACTTTCTCAGCAAAATAAACTTCCTTCTTGCAATTCGGACATAAAGGCATGGTTAGATTAAGATATTTCAAGAAGCAGCCACAAAGTATATCTAAGACAATCCTCAAAGAGTGTTCGCCTGCGTAACAGAACAACCCGCACGTCTTCTTTCAAGCCGCCTTTGTAACGAAGTGGCTAGCTTCTGGTACGCTTGATTACTCTACAATAAATATAAGAGTCAATTATTCATCGATAATAAGCGCCCAGCGTTTGACCCATTCAGGACCTTGAATATAGGGAGGCACGGAACAAATAGCTCATTACGTGCTTGGCTTGCCGTCTCCAAGCAAGCGCATTCTCCCGATTAAGGTGCTGTTTACAGCTCCAGCGAACCGACTTCAGCTGTTTCCCTGAGAAAATCGAACGTACAAGATGGCTCAGAGATCGCTTAAAATCTCCAATATGTAATGGTCTGCTAAATACGACGATAGCAATGATAATATTCATTTTTTTAAAATTAAACGTCGTACATTTTTCAGCTTATTTTTTACCCGACACATTCTGTTGACCTTGGCACCACGCACTATTCTAGGCATGGTGCCACGGATGATGTCATCTTGCACAACGCATTGTTTACTCAAACGTAATAATAATATGTTCTTTAACCTTCATATATTGCCATTTTATTACGACACATTCGGTATACCCAGGCACCACTCACTATTCTAGGCATAGTGCGACGGATGATGGCCTTTTTAACCATCGCTCTCGGTAGTTTAAAGCTTTGCAGCCCGGCAGTGCACACGGCACCTCACCAAATCACCAAACCAATCCGCTCGTAATTACTCTCGTAACCACGCCGCTGAGCGGTACTCATTTTAACGACCCCCTATCGTGGAAATGTATGCCCGAGTCCAGCAAGGCCGGACCGGGGTTTGAATTCGCGCCGCTCATGAAGGTCTTGTTTACAAGGCGAGCGCTTTATCCACTCGGCAACTCAGCCGCAATAATAATAATAATAATAATAATAATAATAATAATAATAATAATAATAATAATAATAATAATAACAATAATAATAATAATAACAATAATAATAACAATAATAATAATAACAATAATAATAATACTAATAATAAATAATAATAACAATAATAATACCAATAATACATAATAATATATATTTATATATTAAATAAATATATTTATATAAATAATATATTTTTTCAAACTTAAATCATTTATTTTCAGAACGAACTTTCTCAAGCATAACTACAAGTGAGTCCGCAGAAACAAGCACTGCCACTCGCTGCAAGCAGGCATGACAGAGTTGCTGACAAAGTGGTCACCAGAACAAGAGTTTCGGTATCTCTATCTCTTCCTCTCTCTTGCAAAATAAAAAATAGTCCAGCGCAAAAACACATTGATGATCTTTTTTATCGTGTACAGAAATTCTCGTTCTTTCAAGCCGATTTCTTGCAGCTATTCTTGAATTGGACTTAATTCTTTGCTGATCACTCCGATAGCACCCATGGAGAGGTTCAAAAACCTCACATTGCCATCCGGTTTTATGTTTTCAAGTAGGTCTTCGTAGTGGAGTTGCTTTCTGCAGGCGCTTTTGGACATGTTAGTCTCAAACCTGATTGTTAATTCCATCACAAACATATCGGATCCTTTTTTTACAAGTGCGTCTGGTCTCAGGTGTTCCCCACTCACTACACATGGTGAAATGAATACATCGCTGTCCTGTAGGTCACTGTATACGGTAACGTTTGCAACCGTTGCCACTGCCTTGCTTACGCTATCGAGAACCGAATCGTGCCTCCATTTAGTGCTTGCTTGCATCCTCCGACAACATGGCCCAGTGTTTGGGGTGTTAGGCAGTGGAAGTGGAGGCAGCTTGGATTCGGAGCGCTTCCCCATTTGCAGGTGTTGTTACAGTTCGGCCAACTGTTGCGTAGATACCGCATTGCGATGTTGTAAATACAGCGCGGCATCTTCTCGTAGACTGAAGACCAGTATCTTGCACCCGTCGGGAAACCTTGATCGCATATGGATTTGACAACTAGCGATTGCCTCGCAAGTTTTGTAAGAATTCAGTCTTCTGAGGTCTTACAAATATACTTTATTGCTGCTTTTGCTGATGTGTAGCAATCAGGGCGGATGCATTTACCATACTAGTGCTGTAGTATATAGATACTGTCTATGTAGTATATAGATACTTTTCTTTGAAAACTTCAGGCGCTGACGATGTCACTTGACATTGCAAGAATCTTACCGAAACAAGGTAAACATTCAATCCCTGTATATTTCGGGTAAGAGTGACTCATCCTGGGTGCAACTAATTGGCATGCTGAAGTTCCAGCTGATTTGTGAGTGTAAGAACCATTGATAAATCAGTAGTTTGAGTCTCGGATGCAGTGCTTACACCGTATATATATATATATATACACTATTTACTCTCGATGAACAGTTATACGAACAGTTCGAAGGGGTTGCAATGGGATCAACTCTTGGGCCAATGATGGCTAATGCCTTTATGAAATCCAAAGAAGTCTGCTTGTCGAAAACCATCTTCCTTCCTTTTACGGTTTTGCGTTACGTCGATGATACATTGACGATAATGCCTAGCATCGACGAAGCCACTAAGTTGTGTGCAGTCCTCAACAACTGCCATAGGACATTGCAGAAAGGAACGCTTTTCCGTTTTGTGGCACGACCGCCTCTATTGAAAACGGTCGTTTATGTTACAGTACACACCGCAGGCCTATGGGCACTGGACTTTTGCGCCACTCTAACAGCTTGGTCGACGTCAAATAGGAAGAAATGCTTTGTTAAGACAATGCTGCATCGAGCATACAATTACAACTCGGATTGGTACAGTACCTTAACGGAAATTGACCACTTCTAGGACGTTTTTTCTGGCCTGGAACATCGTCGGAGTTTTTTCGATTAAGTTTTAGGAGTTCATGAAAACATAGTGTTCGAAAGATTTCACGCTTGAAGAGGAAATGTTTTCTATGCGTTGAAGGTCACACGTCAGGTGACAGTCCGATCTCTAGACATCTGAGAGCCACCTACATGCTGGAAAGAAGACACATCATCTTGAGAAATGCATTGGAATCCTTAAGAAGTTCGATTGCCTTATAGACGAAATGCTTTTTATTCAAAAGATGAAACCATCACTGAACGTTCAATCGGACACAGAGAAGGCAAAACTTTTTGGCTAAAAACTTGCGTTTCTGTTTACAATTGTAATAACTTCTTCTTCTTATAACTGATACGTTTCGTTTCGATATAGATACGTAAACACTGATGATGGTGGCTGCGGTGTTAGCCGAAACGTCAATAAAAATGTTGCTATGTATGCGCTAGTTTTCGCTATTTAAGTCTTTCCGACAGGGATTCTGCTACAACATATATTGTATTTGCATTATATATATACATGTATTATATATATATATATATATATATATATATATATATATATATATATATATATATCTCTTTTATTAAATGATCTTCATAGCTGGACTAATTCCTGTTTTGCCCATGACTATGCTCATGACAACTCTGCATCGCATCTTCAGTCAAGTCCCTCAATAAGGATATGAATAAGGGCCTGAAAAATCTCTGTAAATGACTGCTAGTCAACCAAATATCTCTTAATACTGCAAAACCAGAAATGACAATTTTCACGCACAAACACAGAAAAAAGCCTGCAGAATTAAAAATAACAATCAATGGCTTTAGCTTATACCCATCCAATGTAATTTTTGTAGCCTGGGACACTTGTGGATGAGTTCCTGTCCTTCCACCATGCCAGTTACATTGCTACAAAGCTGCTGAATAAATAATATGCTTGCCATTTAAAGACAAGTGGTACGTTTAGATACATTAATGATTTATACAACACCTCTGCCTTATGGCTGCCAAATCTGGGGATTATATAAGTCTAGCAGTTCTTCAATAGAAACTCATCAGAATAATGATCTTTACAGACTATAATGCTCATAGAGGCCCCATTTTTAGGTTGCTAAATACCCTTAAACTAAATATATCATAAACTGCCTCCTAGTGCACAACATTTACCAACGAAAAGCACTTCCTGTCACAGAATTCTTATCTCATTCTTCAATCATGTCCATAAACATAAACCAGAAGGTGCCCATGTAGCCCCTGCATTCTTGCCTATTGTTCAAACTTCTAAGTTTGGAAGAGATTCCATAAAATTTCACGTTATTCCTCCTGGTCCTCCTTGTGCAGCTGCCACAACGTGGACCCTACACACATATCCAAACTGGAATAAAAACAAACCCTTATAAAACTGATGTAGCATGAATATTTGAGTGCCACTTGAGTGCACTGTGCCTATACACAAAGCATACACTATGCATGTATATACTAGGGTAATGACTTTTTACAAAATTGTAGAGATTACACAAAATCTAATTTTCAACATGATTTGATAAAAAAAACGTCACACACTGAATGATTTGAAAACTTACATTTATCACCTTTTTGCCCAATTTTAGGCAATTTAACAAGAGTAAAACAAACAAATGCTTTAACGCAAAAATATGGAACAATTTATAAGTTCTTCAAACATACAAGTGGTCAATTGTTCACTGTGTCATTGAACAGGATGAATCTGAATGGTAGGTTGTCCTTGTGGCAACAGGAGTCATGCAGGTCTTCCAAAACTTTTATCGCATCCTCACAGCACTGGTTGGTTTGAGCAATCTTTATAGGTGAGTCAATTATTTTCAAGTGGGGTTTTAAGCATTTCAGACCTTTTGGGTAGTCATTCACAGCTCTGTAGATAGTTCATCAAAATCTTCAGCACGAAGCAATTTAATGCTAAACCAATGGTCAGCCCTTGCAAACGAAATGCTGAAACAGGTTCTGTTGGAACTTCAGTGGGAGCTCACTCCTTTCATTATAGTGATGGAAGACACGAGTGAGGGGGTAGAGCAAGAAACTTCATGTCGTCTCTGCAGCCTCCTGTTTCAATGATCTCATTACTACCGTTGCTGAGGGCTGCTTTCAATTCGTCATAATGGCTTATCAAATCTTGAACAAAGAAGTGCTCTATGTTTGGTGATTTTGTTGAGCGGTGGTGCTCATCGGCCGTGACCATGCCAAGAATGCAATCGAGTACAAGGTGCTGGCAAGTGATGAACTTGGGTTTGGGGTAAATGTTTTTAACGAACACTTGGTACAACTCTTCTGCCTTCTTGCCAACATAGGGTGTGTCGGCAACAATCATTACAATGGATCCCCAGTCTGAACTAGTCTAATGCACCCTGAAGTCCTACTGTGATTGCTTGGGCGTTCCCGTCATTTAACCTAAGCGCAGTCACTATCATTTCTCTTGCTTGATTCTTGAGGACCACAGCCAGATATTCAGAGCTCTCCATGCGTTTTCCATTGAAGTGTAAGCTCCATTTCTCCACATGAAGCGTGCTTACAAAGTGCCTTTTCAACCCAGCAGCTCTTGTGTAGATAGCTTGTGGACTGCTTACTGGCATTGTGTTGGGATTAAAGTGCCCTCACTAGAAAGCTGGCAGCATGGTGATAGCAAGGCGTCTTGCAATGCCTGTTGGTTTAGGCTTTCTAGTGCTTGTTGATGCTGTATTCTCATCTTCCCAAGGACTGTCTTTACTGGTGTCAGACGAGGCCATACTACTTTTGGAACAATCAGGGGTCTCTGAGATAGCAAGTGTTGACCCTGTCACTTGCTTGGCACTAGCAGGTTTGCCGGTGGAATAAAACCGGCCTTTGTTCTCAATTTACAGTTTGTAAAGATTCTCATCCTCCTTGCACATACACTCACCATTAATTTAGCTAATGTCAAAAACTTCATTAAACCCATCAAAGTTTTGTTTTTATTTCCTGCAACAGTCATAGCCTTTCGGAAGTGTTTCGAGCTTTGCATGAATGGTCTGATTAATAACATGCAGGAAGTTCAATGTTCTCCTCCATAGAGCTTTAAGCTCCTCAGCAATTAGACCGATGCTCTCTCGCCGTTTGTTGGGAGTGGACTCAATAAATTTGAAGGGTCCAACTAAGTGCTTTTATTAATTTTTAATGTCTCGTCAATAACAGGTAAAAGTTCATCCATTGGTGCTAATGGAAAAGATTTTTAAGAAAAAAGTCCAAAAGTCATCACCCTAGTATATATCCAGCAGACATTAACAAATCCAAGTAATTCACCATTACCTGGGTCCCCAATCCTAGAATCATACCATGAATAATTGATTGGTATTATCTCACAAATGCTCGACAACCAGTTTCAATAATTTTTAGTGGTAACTTTTGATGTGGTGGTTACATACTCTCTTAAAATGGACTCTTGTACATTGATGTGAGAAAAGACTGTTTTGTTGTTGTTGTCGTTGTTGTTAATCGTTATAGCAGAATGGTACCTTCCCAACCGACTGTCTATAAACATATCAAAAGCAAAATACATAATATTTGGAGGAGAATTTGAGACAGACAAACTTCCTTAGCTTCTCGTCAAGCTGACATGGAACGTTGTCGATATAAAACAAACACATGGCACAAAATTTCAGGGTATTGATGGAGACTAAAATTTAGCATGGTGTCTGTGCACAAATACCGTGGAAGCAAAAATATATTTGTGTCATGGGAACAAAATTAAAGTTCTTTAACTCTCAAGCAGCAAATTATTTGTACTTTGCATTCATTTACCTCGACTTCTCATTTGGAAACATTATCTGGGCCAGCACCCACAAGAGTATTATCAAAGCTACAAAGATTACAAAAGCAAGCTGTAAAAAATTATTTCATTTGCTGACAGATTAGCTCACTTAAGGCCTCTCATGGTGCACTTTAACATCTTGAATGTATATGAGCTGAACAGCTTTCAAACAGTAGCCTTCATGCATAAACTGAAAAATAAACCCCTTCCATCCGTATATATTTCAAGCCTTAGCCAGATTAATCGCCGGTATACGAGCCGACTAGCAAAACATGACTATTTGGAATGCTCTGCGATAGGAAAGCAATAAGATAACATCCAGACTCGTGTGCCGCACCCTGGAAGTTGCTTTAATTGCATGAGACCTAAATAGGCAATCCATCTAAAAAAAAATTAACAGTTGAAGCCAGGAAATTCCTACTCGACCACCCTACCGCCATAACAACTTGGTGTTTAGCTCCTCCGTATAACTGCAATCTAAAGATATTCCTTTACAGATGCTTTATGACCAATGCTGAATAACCAACATATTTAGCAAACAGGATCTGTAATAGACGGCACAATATCCAGTAACTACCAGAAAAAACTGATTGGCTGAATTTAAGCGCGCACATTAAACCCGCCGATTTTTAGACAGACAGAAAGTACAGACTGCATATAACGTACGAATTTAGTCCCTATCTCACCTACCCCGGCGCCGATTTATGTAAACTTTAAAAATTTTTTTTTCTCTATAGGTTAATTTAGGCGCAAGGATATAAAGAAGACACGCTTGCATTTCAAATAAACGTGAGACGAGTAACAAAGGAAGGGATGGTAAGCAATCTACTCTGCCCACCCACCCCACATAATTATGTCACGCACCTAATTAATGGACAAGAATTCAAAACTTGGAAAAATGGACTCTGGCTTTTTGGGGAACCATGCCATCTCTGAGTACCTAATCTGTACTAACTGTGGTTAACTTTGTTGTATGCTTGTAAATATTATCTACTTGTATTGTTACTTGTGGCGAAACAAGTCACTAAATAGAAAATAATAGCAATAGTTTCGTATGCGCTAAAAGTACAAACTCGCCCTGACTGCCAATTCTGACATCTTGCAGACGACTCCACTAACTCTGAAGCCGAGATCTTTCAGAGCGTTCTCGAAGATTTTTTTTTTGTATTTAGTTATTTGCCATTGAAAATATTAAAAACATAGGATAATACACTTCGTAATGCATACAAATAACACAGTTCCTATTAGTGATGTTTTTCTTCGAGGAGACGCCTAGGGTAGTGAGCTACAGGAGATAACGTTGGAGTCTACACAGGGAATGTGGAGCTAATACCAGGGATTGCTGTAGTTGCAAATTTCATGGGATCTTACTTTGCTTGTATTAGTTTCGGATGGAATCGTTAATTTAACCACAGTCACTTTACCTGGCAATTCTACTACTAGATCGGGCACCAGCGATGAGAATATTTCTGGCGGGTGCGGTAGACCAGAGCCTAGCAGGTCGACATATAGATTTAGGACCTCGTTCTTGATCTGGCGAAGGGAGTGTACGATAGTAGTAAGTGCAATGCTGTGATGCCAGAGGTAGCGATTTAGCGCATTCTCTGAAAATGAGAATACATTAAGTTAAGTTTGTGGTTAGCCGCATAGCTCGCATTGTCTATCTGATTGACCCCAGCACTGCAGGTATCCAACGTTTGCGAGACTAAGTATAACCGCTATGCGACAATAGCAGGTGATGTTGCTTGAAGGTTTGCTACAACAACTTGCCAATTTTGCAGCGATTTGCTTATATATATATATATATATATATATATATATATATATATATATA
>QQSS02028223.1:0-19029 GCA_003687565.2 Craspedacusta sowerbii | reverse complement strand
TGTTGTAGATACGGTGAAGAAGTGTCCTTACGAGGCCAACTTTATAGGAAAAGCTACAATAACTTGAAAAATTCGTCTCACCTTGACTGCTGTCAACCAGGGCATCGAGGAAGGGTAGTTGTCCATTAGATTCGTATTCCACTGTAAACTTAATATTAGGGTGTCTAGAGTTAAGGAACTCAAGAAACGGGGACACATCCGCAACATTATTTATTTATTTATTAGTTGGCTAAGTCTGACTGTAACCCAAACCCACAATCTGACCATCATGCTAATCCTTACTCTAACCCAAACCCTAACCCTTTCCTTAACAAGCTCGAGCAATCCTCAAGCAATTGAAATTTTCTATAAAATAAAAGAATATTTCTTCGAAGGCAACTAATTTAAGTATCCTGGCTTGCAGCCGCAGCCATATTGACCTTCGCAAGCATGTCGGCATGATCAATCGTAGATTGAGGGGTAAATGGTAGTTTTAGGTATGCGACAGTTGATGCGAGTTCAAAGGCCGCGCTGAGGTTTACGGTATACCACAAAAACTAAAGGAACGATAGCCCGAATAGAGGCAGCAGAAACTTGCGTAAACATAATACCTCTGCCGAGAAAGAAGCGAATATATCGCTGCTGTTGAAGCTAATGCAGCTAAAAGAAAAATTTGCTAAGAAACCAAATGCACTCAATGATCAGACCACAACGCAAAAAGGAAATTTAAAATGACGGTCTGTAATTTGTACTGACTTATTACGTAGAACGCAAGCGCAATGCAGTTGAGACTCGGCGTGCTGCAAAAGAGCAAGACGAGAATTATTTAATCTTCTTATATCCTTGCATGTGTACACTATAGCGATACAAATGCTATAGTTACCAAAATCATCTAAGGATTTTCTTTTCAAAAACCTATATTTAAGTGCAAAGTTCGGTGTTAGATGTCAAGCAGGAACTTGTACAGCATTGAAATTTAAATTGTTCTGGCAAAGACGTCTTTCTTCTGGCTAGTGAGGGTTGACCATCCCACTCAATTAGTCGTCCTTTCAAAAATTTCTCTTGGTTTCTGGGAGGTCTCCACTGCTGCTAGTTATGCGCACGCACACACAATTCAATGAAATACATCTTTTTGGTTCATGCGCACGCATATACGTTTAACTGAACTACATTTTTTTTATTTTATGCACCCATACACATTTAACTGAGCTACATCTTCTTGGTTTAATGCGTACGTATACACATTCAACTGAACTACATCTTTTTGGTTTTATGCGCACATAAACACAATTAACAATACATACTTTTTTGAAAAGAAATACATCCTTTTGGCTTATGTGCACGCATACACGTTAAACTGAATTTTTTTTGGTTCGTATGTCGCCAGGCGGGAGAGTAAGTTAGATGTTTGGACATTATAACAAGGAAATGTTTTATTTTTCACGCAGTTTTAGCATAAGGATCCTACTCACTATTATTAGAGCCGAATTCAGACAGGCATTGATACGTTGAATAATTATAATAATTAGTGAAGTCCATAGTTTGGCTCATCTTCGACGCGTTCTAATAAAAAAAAGCCCCTACGTGCAGCCCCAAATTAATTTGTTTTTCTTGCATGCAACAGCACAAGAAAATTCCTTCATAACCGAAAGGCGCAAAGAAAAGGCACATCTAACGATGATGACATCGTCACTGATGAGCCCCAAATGGGGTGAAACGCGTCTAGAGGAGGAATTGGTGAATGTCTTAACTTGGCCGGTTTCAAAATATATGTGGTCGTGTGATATGAGTCTCACTGTGCGGTATTCGGTGCTCGGGCCCGCACCAAACTTTACAGTTATGTAAATATGCTTCTGTACTTGTTAGTTAACAAGTTATAATGTCGTACAGTTCTCACCAATTCACTCAGCTCTCGTGGTGTAGTGGTAAGTGCTCTGCTTTCCATACCGGCGACCCGGATTCGGTTCCCATGCACGTCACTGATGAGCCCCACATAGTGCAAAACGCGTCTGGTGTTTGGGGAATGGAGGAACTGGTGAATGTCTGAACATCTAACGCATATGTGAACGTATAAGTTGGAAAGCAGATAAGAGTGCATAAAATTATAAACTCGCATTTCAATGAGGTCAGTATAGCTGCCTTTGCTAGCGGCAATTATGAGACGTGTCTCTTAGTTTACGTCTGAACCTTTTTCATAATTCGGACCACCCGACGTCAACGATGCGATGTAAGTATTGAGGAAGCCATGTGACGATTGTGATTTAAAATTCCGGCCTTGTAGTTTATTAAAGTGCGACAGTTAGATGAATTCTTGTAACAACAAAAAAAAGTTATCGAGTGTAAAAAATGTCCTGGCGACTTCTAAAGCAACAAACGCACGCTGTAACGGGACAGGACTTTTAAATATGAGATTTCCTACGCTCTTCAGAACGCTGAGAGTCTTAAAGATTTTTCATTTATATAAACGCAAACAGTCTCCCTTTCGAAGGCATGTCTTATACTTCCAAGACATAATTAGAATAGCCATAGCTTTCAGAAATAGAGCCTTTGGCATGAATTAAGAGAAGGTGACGGAGCAAAGGAGATGTATGGCAAACGGTAGCGCTTAGAACGATAAGAGTGCTCAACATCTTGTGCAATAATGTCCATTAGCGACTTTAAATCAGAGACCGTAGTCCAGAGCCAAATATCAACAAAATGAATTTAATGGACCATAGCGCAACGTCACGGAGAAGCGGCTACAAGTTCGGAGAACTAAGACAAATTGTATATGAAGATTCTCGAAAGTCGAAAGCTACATAGTAATCAAGTTTACTTATGCACATCATCAACGTAACATTGCTTTGAGGACCGAAACTAGTTGAGCAGTACTCACCATTGTCTCTTAAACTAGTTACTCAGAGCGTTTCGAAATCCATGCTCAAAGTAGGTCATAAGCATGTTGCGATCGCTAACTTCCGCTTATCAAAGGACGGGGCAGCGATTCAAACACTACATTTCACACATTTATCGCGTAACGACAATCTTGGTAATGTCTCCTCACTATAACTGCCATAATTAAAACTCCCAAGTGTATATAATTAGTCGAGTAAATGCGTAAGAAGTTCTGTCCAAGATCAGAACAAGACGAAAAATTTCTCGTGGACGCGTGTCCCGTCGTAATCATTCGAATTTTTCTGAGCGCTCATTGTACAAAATCGAATGCTCGAGTTGAAAATCCGTTCGAACGCGCAAATCAAACAAATACTTAGACCGTTAAGCCAAAGCCGTATCCACAACTATAGGTCACAGCTGCGTGTATGAAAAATCGGGGGAAATGGACTTCACCTGAAATATTTTCAAACCACTCACTTCCCAAACAATTTCCTGATTACTAAGAAACCATAAGGAACATCTCTAGAGAAAGACATCACTAGCAGTATAAATCATTAGCAGTGCAGATGCATTGGATGACTACGGTGATAAAACAAACCTGTAACAGTAAGAACAAAACTTGAGTATTATCTAGGTGCACCTTGGTAGACTTCGCTAAGTCGCTAAGGCAACACCAATGTTACGGGTCTAGGTAAACCAAGAACGACCGGTTGTTCACGCTACGACCATAATTTTATAAGAAGCAATAAGAAGTCATCAGCTTTCAATAACATACACTGTTAGGCAAATAATATCATCTCAAAATAATTTACTCCGACTCACCTGATATACCTAACTTTCAAGAAACGGTTAGAAAATGATAAAAAGATTACAGATTAAAGAAATTTGGAAAGCCTGCACGCAATTTTATAGTAAGCCACTCCGAATAAAAGCCATAATATGGATGGAAATTTTTGCCCTGAAGTCCACTGAAATAATTCTTTGATTGGCGGGGAACTCATATTGTCCTGATAATTTATAAAAAGTTGAAAATCCAGTTTTAGACAACTGATGAAAATTATCCAGAACTTGGCTTGCCATTCAGGCAACCAAACTTAAAATTAGCCATCAGACTACATAGAAGAGCCTTAATGTGGTGAAACAGCAAGTTCAGCATTTATAACGACCATCACATAAGAAAAAATATTTTCAAGTGTCACAATGCCTTACATAGCTACAAAATACTTTAGCCTATCTCCATGACTAAAACAAAAAAACTACCATAAGCATAAACACTAAGGTAAAACTTACAATAGACCCAAAAGCAAGCAAATTAAAAAAACAAACAATAGAAAATTCAGAAAAAATATTTAAAAGATATATCAAAACAATCAGAATCACACATCTGCCTTTACTGGGGAGGGAATATTCATCCCACTGCTTGTGCGAGCAAGAGGGTTTTTAAGTTCTTGACTGCAAGCCCTAGAAACTGACCAAGAATGAT
The DNA here is from genome assembly GCA_003687565.2 of Craspedacusta sowerbii. Taxonomy (NCBI): domain Eukaryota; kingdom Metazoa; phylum Cnidaria; class Hydrozoa; order Limnomedusae; family Olindiidae; genus Craspedacusta; species Craspedacusta sowerbii. The sequence goes on along the minus strand of QQSS02028223.1, from coordinate 14,693 downwards.
GACTCTTGTACCTCTTAAACAGAAACACAAGCCACTGCTGAAAAGTCCCATTTCCTAAAGTTACTAAGTGCTGCGACCGAGCCATGATCTCCATTTGGGCTAGTGCAACAAACCCATTATCACTACGCATCAAATCCCGGTGGTTTAGTACTTGGTATGAAGCTGAACTCAACTCTTTGGTCAACTTCATAACAAGATCTTCTGCTCCATGAAAAGTGGAAGCATTCACAATACCTTGCAGCGTGTCTGAACCATGTAAGCCAATGTCTGATGATATAAAGACTTTATTCAGGTCCTTTTTCTGCATAAGCATCTTGGCAATGTCGAGAACCAGGTCTACACAACCGCGAAATTTCTCCAAACCATACCATGACAATTGCCTTTCAGACCTTATCTGAATGCTAAGATAGTTTTGACCATGAAAATTACTAGCTATAAATTGGTCCGCTTCAGCCTTGATTGACTTGCTTAAGTCTAGTTGTGATAAAAATTTTGCATATTCAGAAGGAAGTGAGATGTTAAAATGGGTTCGCTGAAATCCAACACCACGCCAGTAAAGAATGGCAACACAAGGAGTTCTATTCAAAATATCTATCTCCAAATGCTTGACAGATGAAATCATTTCTGCATGGACACAGAACTGCTTCCCCACTTTAACACCTGGCATTCGGGAACTATTATTCAAAGTTTTTTCAATGAAACTACAATCAATCCACCCCTTGCCAGCCTTCAACTTTTGTAGAAGAGATTGGTACTGAAAATCACTTAACTTCAAGTACCGTTTCATCTCATCACCAGCATATATAAAATAAATAATGGCTAATTGTTGCCCACGAATTGCTGAACATTTATCAACAAACTCATTAAGGGTTACTAGTTCAGACAGGCTATGAGACCTGAAGAGTTCAACAACAGAATTCATATCAAAGTAGTTATCCATAGGTAGAAATTCTCTTGATTTTTTTCGCTTTTCACCATGCCACCCAGCTTGTAGTCCACAAAATCTAGAATGTCTCACAAACGGAATAACAAGACTTCGCTCCATCTGGGCAGCTAAGGAACCTGCATGGACAAAATTCACAGTAGCTTTACCAAGTTGTTCATAATGACCAAGTATTATCATGTATTTCTTAGATCTGCTCAATTCCAAGCTCCCGCCAAGATCCTTTGCAATTGAAGACCATATGGGGCTTATCTGCTTAGACAGAGAGAAATCTAGCTTTGATTCAGCAGGGTGCAGCTCCTCATAACCTTTGTCTCGAGAGTCCACATATTCATCTAATAACACAGCATCTGTTTCAGCAAAAACAGGATCAGCCCCTAAAACATTCAGACAAATAGGCAATCAAGGTCTTTACATGTTCTATATAACATTAAAAAAAATAACATCCAAACAGCAACACTAAATTTGGTAGATGTGAAAGATGTTGACGGGTGCAGCCATGATAATTGAGTAGGTAGTTAGTCACAATTCATTCTATATTACAAGATAATTAACAGATTGTTTGCACCACTGAGCTCAACGTAGCTCAGAGTAAACATATCTAACAATTAGCTTTCCTCATGATAAATCTCTAGTGCGTGTTACAGCATATTGGCAGCATGAAAATTTAAGGTAAATCAGCTTTCATTGCTCCATTATGGGAACTATTGCTATCTGCATATTGATGTGCACATACATGCCATAATATACTATGTAACAGTATTTCCTTTCTCTCCCTCCATACTTTTTTATTTTTCAGTTCTTATGTTATAAGGAAAATTTGCAAATAGCAACACCTACCAAGGAATATGACTTCTTCCACATCACCCACTCTACCAAAATCTGTGCTCAAGGTAGATAACTCCTGTGCAAGTAGTCCCTTGATCCCAGGTTCTGTTAATACAAACAGTCTTGCACACATGTAGCTAAACATAGCAAGGCAGCAGGTACAGGATAAGGCGACAATTAATAGGCTCCTTCTCCAGAACCATCTTGAAACCTTGCACCTGCCACGTGGCATTTAATCCCCACAAGATAACTGCCAGCTCAAACCGTGTGCTTGACATGAATACTCATTCCCATGCGCCAATGACTGCAAAGGAATAAGAGGAAGAATATACTCATCTCACATGTAGCTACATCAAACTAGCTGGTGACACTTTTTTCGTTGGAAACACTATAACTAATGACCTTCTGAAGACCACAACAAGAGAGCTTGTCTTTCAAAAGAAGTAAAGGCTCAACCCTAGTCACCTAGTTCAATTCATCTAAATAGAAAGCTGCAGTTAACTGAATATTTAAAATGTCACAACAATTGTGCACCTAAGCTGCACAATTCCAGACTAGATTGCCTTTAACAATTAAAACGAAAACAAAGTCAGAAAAAGGAACAAATACTAGCTAAAAAGTAAAGCTAACAGTAATGTTATTGTGTATATACTAAAACAAGCAGTATATCCAGTATCACAAACATATGACAAGACTCCACCTAATATCTTTATTCTACTTAGCCGTATTGTCCACAGTTAATTGTTCCAAATTTAAAGGCCATTCCTCTCAAATTACTGGCAAGGCTCCACCCCAGTTGGATGGCACCTATTGCCTGCAAGTCAATGAATAATTCAAAAGGCAAAACACCGCGTTGTTACCATTCTCATAATTGAAACATAACGTTTCATTATAATGCTAAGCTTTCACTTATGCAGCAAAAATCCCTTAGGGCTATGAAGTTACTCCTAAGATAATGACATTTTCCAGAAGGATCTGTGTAATGCATAACCCATGTAAGCTCGGATCCCCATTCTAATAACTTCCATAAACATCAGGATCTCACTAAACTTTTCCATAAATCAAGCTAGCCCATGGCCAAAATAACATATTCAGGTTACGGAAATTACAAGCAAACTTTAGTCACCATATCCAGGCATACCGTGGAAAGAATAGTATTCTATATAACGGTGTATCATACACAAAATTTAATAAGCGCATGAGTTTCAGACACATAAATTGGGTGAGCAAACTCATATTTTTTACGTCTCAAGTTACAAGATGCAATTATCAAACTTATAAAAAACACCAAAAGCCTCTTGCGACACCGCCTAAAGAACACTTTTGTTGGGGTCTTGGCAAATACAAGTTCTGAATGCAGCACTAATAAACAGAACAACACTTTAGACCAAGTGTAGTTCTAAGTATATTGTGAAGCTTGCCAAGCTAAATTCCTGCTTGGAGTCCTTCCACATAGCTAAAAGATCGCTAGGGCTAACGCAACACGTTAAAAATTAATACACTTAACAAGCCCACCGAAAATGCGAATTTTGATGTTCATGACAACAAGGCCCCCCAAGTACCCGTGGCTAAATACTGTAAACGCTTGATCTCCTGTGCCAACCGTGGTGTTTAAATTTGTTACTGTATGTAAGTTACTGTATGTTTTGGTTTAGCTCTCGCAACTGGGCCATGTGCCAAAGCCCTTCAAGTAGAGGCTGTTAATATTTTAATGCCCTTATGTAGTAAGTATAAGTGATTATTGATATAGCCATGGTGCGGGGCTGGGTGCTAAATGTGACAGGGAAAAAAAACTTCATGCTAAATAACACAAAAATCAGGTTCCAAACTTGTCACTGTGCTTGAAATTTTATATATTAATCCGAAAGAAATCACTTAAATCCTAGAGAATGTGTGTATCTTATAACTTATTTTTATTCCTTAATTTGATGGTCGATATTTGAGGCATGTTTGATCAAATAGCACAGAGCGAGATGATGTTTATGTAGCTGGAGCCTTCAGCATAGATCTAGTTAAACCGAAAATTGCCATGCATCGGAATTTGGCAGCTTGTTGGCTTGCAACCAGTTTTTACCCAAGTGGAGTTGTGTAGATTTTCCTTCTACGCAACTATGATATGTTAATTTGACGGAATGCCGACCTGGTATTATTTAAAGTTTTGAATTTTAAAGACGAAAGGCATTGCTGATTGACAAGCTGTTATTTGGATTTCAGTCATTATTTGACAATTTATGGCTAACTGAGTCCTTGTTGTGGTTGAGTTCTTTTCAGGGAAAGAAATTGAATCGTGATTGTGCATATCAGGACAACCAGATGTCACAATCTACATTCACTGCTCTGTGTTATGTGATAACTACTTTAACTTTAAGTGAAGGTGCCTTCATTTTGTAGAGCAGGCATAGTTTGCCATAGCAAGGCATTGCTGAGCAAGACATAGTTTAATGTGAATATGATCTGAAATATCTAGGTTAAACAGATTTCCATACCTCATGAAGCTTCTTGTAAAAGCTATGGATGTTAGATTGCTTTGATTCATTGACTAAGTGCTAGTGATTGGTATTGGATGTGGCAATCCAAACTCCTTGATGTTCTTTTTTTGCTTGTATTTAGAAGTCATTTGGATTTAGACATGCTAGAATGAAGACAAAGTGCTTTCTAGTGGCATAGGATGTGCCTCTCCAAATGCAGTCAGCAGTACGTGAATCATTTGCGATTGGAAAAATTTTCCTTTTAATCTGCATATTACCATTTCTATACTGTGGAACATCAGATAAAACAGGTTTGTAAATTTAAGAAATTTACTTACTAATACACTGCTTTTGAAGAAGTGACATTGCGGTTGGGTTTGATTCTTTTTTTTTTTTTATAATTGAGTTTTTTAATTATAGTTGAATAAATCTGCATATTAGAGAAATTTATTCATAAAAATTGTTCTGATCAGACTTGCAAGTCAGTCCTTATATGTACACAGGTAAATGGTAGCTACTGTTAACCTATTACGAAGCAAAAGCTCATTAAGCAATGCTGATGTATTAGTTGCTTTGTTGCTCCTGCAGACAGCTAGGGCGAATTTGCGATATGCTCATTTCCTGTCTATTGCTTACGTGGCGATGTTTTGCTTCGTAATGAAACACCTCTTCTAGATGTTAAATGTTCTGTCACACAGTTCAAGTGTGGCAATGGAAGATGCATAACATTTACCTGGAGATGTGATCATGATAACGATTGCGGTGATGGCTCAGATGAGAAGAATTGTTGTAAGTGGTTATTTGTGCTTTATTCTCTTACCAGCAAAGGTCTTTCCTTGTCCTTTTGTCGGACCCTGTAAGGTTAAGCAGTTGGAAATCCATTAGGCTCCCCTGGGTTGTGAAGATTTCATAAGGTTCTTGTTACACTATCTGACCTGTGTATTAGTGGATTCATCTCTGACTGGCATTGTTAGTTTGGCATTATTTCTACAAGGGATGTGGAGCATGTTTTTTTATTAGCGTATTTTTTGTTTAGAAGTAGGAAGATATTTTGTACAGGAAGTAGCTAGTATGTATTTAGAGATATGCAGTTTCATAAGCCACTGCTCAGTAGCAACAATAACAAAGAGAAAACTTAATTCATATTCAATACAACTGTAATTTGCCATGAAATAAGTATGCTTGGAATTCTTTTCTTCAATTCTATTAGTATATAAGAATAACGGTTATTAATATCGTTTGTTTTGGCAAGAATTCGCAAAGCAGACTTTATTTTCTGCCTTTATCATGTGTGTGCTAACTATGCTTGCTAACTGTGTAGCAAAGCTGTGGTTGTGTGCACTCTAAGGGTTCCAGCCAGTAAGCTGTACCTTGTCTGTGTAAAGTAGGAAGGTTGTGACTAGTCAAGCTTTTTTATTTTGCTATTAGATACTGGTATTGATTTGACTCCACTAATGTCTTAGTTATAAATTCTAAGGATGAATTGAGATTTTAAAAAGCAGTAGTGAGGACGTTTGACATTTTAGGCATTATAAGGCAATTTAGGATTTTTGTTAAATCACAAATCAGCTTAAGTTTTGTCTTTTTTAATAGGTAACCTGAACTTCCTATATTTTTTGGTTTTGATATGTAATTGTTATAATTGTGTTATTTGTTTGCTGAATTTGTCGATTTGCTTAAAAGTTTTCGTGCAGAAAACTATTTATCCTATCCTGGTACATTTTAAATGTGGAAGAAATGTGTAATTGAGGGATCCTTAAATTACGTGAAACAAATAACTATATACAATCATCTGTATGTCAAGCTTAGGAAGTAAATTATATTACAATATGGAGTGGTCTTTTGAAACTAAATTAAATTCAGCAGACCAGGGTCTTTATAGAGACTTACCATCATGCTCAGTAACTCCAATGGGTAGAAATTATCCCAAGGTGGTGCGAAGGTGTGATCAGTATCATCTGGTGATAGTGTTGCGCATGGAACTTTATCAAACGCAACATTATGCGCTTGATAAAGAGATTGTGTCTTCTTAATGCCAGCTACACTAATGTAAGTAACTGACAAAGAAAAAAGAACTTGCTAGCATGATATATGAAGCAGATTTGCAGAGTCACTGTACCAAGACGTGTCCTTGTACTTTAATGACTGGGAATTTTGTCCTGTTTTAGCTACATCGACATGCAGTTCATTTGGCAAATTCCAATGTAATAATGGTGCCTGCATTCGTATGAGTTGGAGATGTGATCAAGAAAATGACTGTGAAGATGGGTCAGATGAAAACGGTTGTGGTATGTATAGTATCACATTTCAATTCACAATTCTTACTATTTGTTGTATATTTATTTTTGCTAGACATGACATTCCAAAAATGGCATTACGGCTAAATTCTAGTGACTGTTATGCTAATGCTTTCCGTTTCAGATTTATTGATGTCACTGTTCCCATGCATATTGCCATGTAGTTGCTAAGTGCAAGTCTTGAATAAAGTATTTAAATGAGAGTCATCGCATGGGCATATATTCACCTGATTCGTGCTTATGTTGTTTATTGTGTCAGATAATACATGTCAAATAGTGCATTCTAGTGTGCCATCGTTACCCCAGTAACTGGGTAGGAGGGGTGGGTGGCGGTTGATGTCACATTACTTATCAGCATACGTTGTGTTAAGTAGGTAGCTTGGCAGGCAGTGAGGCAGGAGGGGTTAGGTAGGTAGGCAGGCAGCCAGGTAGGCAGGTATTAGTATGTCGTGCTATTTTTTCACGTCTTTTCCCTAATTTCAGAAAGTCTTGAAACTATTGAGTTCAGGATGGTTTTGTTAGTCAGGTTTGCTATAGTAGACACGAGGAATGAGTAAAGTAACGAAATCTGGCCTTGGTGAGCATTTGGAAGCTGTTGATTCTTCACAAACTTAAGCACAAAACGTTAACTGAGCCCTGCCGCTTAGAAGCCTTTGCATTGAAGCAATAGCTTTTGCCTAAAATACTTGTGATGCTTTGGTAGTTATACGGACATCGTAAAGCTTGTCTTCTTTTCATCCCTTTTTAGTGGCATCTGTTTCTTTGAAATTAGATATTATTACTGTTGTCAAGGAATTAGTAGAAGAAGATTCTTGTATTCTTGTATTTGTGTATCTGTGTATCTATTGTCTGTTAATGCTTGTTTCTGTAGTGCAGTTTTTTGTTCTTTCCGTCGAACTTCTTTAAATTGTGCATGGTGTTGATCTTTGGCAGTATTCCAGATAGCTGGCTAGCTCTTTCTATTTCTGTTTCTTATTTGCTTAAAAGCAATTCGTTCTTTCGTACAAAACTTCATCCAGCTACTTGGCCAGCTAAATAGCATTGGATTCATGCTCAGGTTCTGAAGCAAGCAGTCGTATATTCTTCTTTAAGTCCGTACGAAGTTTATTGAGCATAGCTAGAAGTGAAATTTCGACGTCTTGTTTTGATACCGGTAGTTTTGACTTTGTTCCTGCGGATGACGGCAATCATAGTTCGTCTGAGGCCGAGGCTAATCGCAAGATCTTGTGATCAACTGGCCTTAACCTTTCTTCGTGGGTTTCCATAGTAATATACTCTGATACGTTTTGCTCATACAATCATGGTTAGTGGTGGTTTGCGTTGACTTCGGATTTTATCGTGCTAAAGGACGGTTTGCCTTTGCATTCTATAGTCAGAAGGTCGCGGCGCTCGGCGTTACATGTTACGCCTCTTTTTTCCAGGTTACGTGAACGTTACATGCCCAGTAAACAAGTTCCAATGCAAAAGTCAGCCGAAATGTATCCCGGCTCACTGGAGGTGTGACTTAGATGATGACTGTGGTGATAAAAGCGATGAAATTGGGTGCAGTAAGTATCATGTTGATGGTGCCTTTGCCCCTCAAGCATTATGTTGTCGCTGTACATTCCAATTTGGTAAGTCCGTTTCAAACGTAAAATCTAGATACCTTTGTTTTAGCGTCACCATATTAACCCGTGTTGACTTTAAAATTGCGCATATTGAAGTATATTTTGCTTTGGATCTAGTGGGTGATGCAGTAATCTGAATTTCCGCTCTATTTATAGTCAGGCGTTAATGTTTCTTTTACTCGAATAGAGCAAGTTACTTGCGGACCTAGTGATTTCACGTGTAGTAACGGGAGGTGTATTGACGCGCGGTGGCAGTGCGATCAAGAAAATGACTGTGGAGATGGGTCAGACGAAGATCCAGCTACTTGTCGTAAGCTCGTTTTATTTTCACTTTGCAAATTTAATGTGGTAAAGATGCTGCCCAGATCCAAAATGTTAAACGAGTAGTTTAGTTGTAGGCTTATCTGTATGTGAGCGTAATTTAATACCGTATAAATTAGACAATTTGCAAGTATTTCCGCGCCGAACGTTTTGATTTACCTGGGCTTAGTGGCTGTTTGGGTCATTGTAGCTTGTTAGCTGCTGGCTAGACGCCAAGTCTAGTGGTGGTGCTTATAATTAGGCCGGCAGTCCATTTCGAAATTTCCTAAGTAAATGACTTTAAATCCGTGTTGCTTTCATTAATTGTATTTTTTTCTTTTGCGAAGTCGACTTCGGCTCGGCTTTTGCGGCTAGGTTGCGCCGACCTTAATTTTGATGCGTTTAAATGAACCGATTCTCTCCATCGTACTTGTTTTATATGCGCTTTTGGCTGAACTCGTATTGCGGAATTTTTTCCTGCCAGCCAATAAAAGTTGCGTGAGACATTTTTCTAATGAGATGAATTCTTGGTTCGTTTTCATGTTGCAGACTCGCGTTCTCGTGACGCCCTTCTCTATTCAGGTATACGCAAGAGCCTTAGCTCGTTCATCGAAACGCTCTAAGGAATGCCCCCTATGAGTCTTTTCTCGACCTTTCGTGTTGAAACGTTTGTTCGTTGTCTGATGTGGTCGTCCCTTGTTTACTCATTCGCACACGCGTGCACACAAACACACACATACACACGCGCGCAAACGCACACGCACCCGCTTCCGCGTGTACGCTAGCATAGAAACGTACACACAAGCACCCGCGCCCGCTCGCATGCAATCATACACATTCACATGCAGGCACTCACATACATGAGCTGAAGCACGTTTGCGCGCACACGCATACATGCATACTCTTAACGCGAAGTTAGACGAGCAAATTATTGCTCCAACCTCCGAAAAAGATTCGTCAGCCTTCTAGTAAGTAAATCAGCTAGCTGCAAGCGCTAACTTTGGCGCGATTCTCGAGAAAACCAATTGTATTTGCGCTGCGATAGCACCATGGCAACTTTGTGTCCAATCTACCTCTGTGTCTCTGAAGCGTAGCTGTGTGTGTGTGTGTGTGTGTGTGTGTGTGTGTGAGAGAGAGAGAGAGAGAGAGTGTGTGTGTGTGTATGTGCGTGCGCGCGCGCGTGTGTGTGTGTATATGAGCGATAGACTCGCCCATGTAATAAGAACCCTCAATGGATCCCCTTTGGAGTCCAACAGTGGAATACAGGAAGAGATTTGTCATGCATCTCTATTCGACTCGCAATCATCACGATCAGTGTATACGATGTAATCTACTGATACCGACTGCCTATTTTGTTTTTGTTGTCGAAATTAGAGTTTGGACTGTGGGGACTAAGGTATTACGATTAGAGATTGAAAGCTAGTAAAGACAAACGTGGCTTTGCTGAAAACCTGTCTAGTATCGAACTGCCCCTGTAATAGGATTGCTCCTGTAGTAGGAGTGCCTTTTTAGTTGGAGTTATTCGTCTGCGAGCTGACTATTCCTGCTTCTGGTTCCAGCACACGTTCTTATGTGGTATGTGCAATGCGGTGCTGCCTCCTGGCGTGGCAAGGTTCCTTTGGGCGGTTGACAAGGAGCAGATTGATTGTCACCTCGCGCTTACGGAAAAGAAGCACTTTATTTGTTAAAGGGCTAACATGGGCATGCGCGACTTGCGAGAAGCTGGGGATTCCTCTGCGCACAGAGGTTTCATTCCGAAATGTCACAAGGTCGTTTTTAGCATTACTTTTAAGTGATCCCGTTTGGATCCCCTTTGGAGTCCACCAGTGGAATGCAGTTCGAGAGTTGTCATGCATCTCGATTCAATTCGCAATCATCACGATCAGTGTATAAAATTTAATCTACTGATAGCAAAAGCCCATTTTGTTTTTTTGTGATATGTATATATCTACTGTGGGAAATTACTACTCTATTTAGCAAGTCATAATGTCGTACAGTTCTTACCAATTCACTCAGCTCTCGTGGTCTAGTGGTAATTGCTCTGCTTTCCACTCCGGCGACCCGGGTTTGGTTCCCATGCACGTCACTGATGAGCCCCACATAGTGCAAAACGCCTCTGGCGTTTGGAGAATGGAGAAACTGGTGAATTTCTTAAATTTAGATTCAAAGAAAATTTTTCGACATGTCAGGCGTTGAGTGCACGATTTAAAGGTTTATTTGATTTTGAACGTTTGGCATTGTCGCTCTTGTTTGAAGGAACTGCTGTCACATCCTTTTCACGCTTGCATCTTTTTATAGTTGTATCGCTAGTTGTGTTATCTTGGCGACTACATTCTTATGTATTTTTTTTACTCGTAGCTGATGTGAGCTGCAAGCCTGGCTACTTCACGTGTGACAACCGCAAGTGTATTCGGCAACAGTGGCTTTGCGACGGCGACAACGATTGTCAGGACAACAGCGACGAGGCTGCCGCGATATGCGCGACTAGCACCAAGATGATTTGCCAACCGGACGAGTTCCAGTGCCGATCTGGGGCGAACGGAGTCATCGGGAAATGCATCATCGGGCGGTGGCGATGCGACGGTCAGCGAGATTGCCATGACGGCTCTGACGAGGAAGGATGTCCGTCTCGGACACCGTGTCGTCATGATCAATTCACTTGCAAGAACGGCAAGTGCATTTTGAAGCAGCAGCTCTGCAACGGCTTCCCCGAGTGTCCCGATGCGGATGATGAAGTTGGTTGCGTTCTGGATTGCCCGGACGGGGAGTTTCGGTGAGTTGGCCATGGTGTTCATAAAGATTCTTCATGTATTTTCTGATTGATTAGTAATGTCTACTCAATACGTTTTCAGCAGTTCCCATTCGAGTGGTATTGTAAGCCGCTCTAGGTTTGTTCCTGATTGCCCGGTCGTTGAGTTTCGGTAAGTTGGCCATAATATTTATAAATATCCTTTTGTGATTGCCTGATTGATTAATGATGGCTAGTCAATAAGTTTTCAGCAGGGTCAGGTCCTGTACGTAGCTAGAGGTGTTGGAAGTAACTATTGCGGCAATGGTGTGGTGGGTTTACACACTTTATAGAAATGTGCAGGCATTTATTCTCATCAAGTAATTTATTGTCTGTGTTTCTTTAAGTGTCTCTCACTCCGTAAGTGTTTTTGTATTTCGCCGTTTCTGTGTTTGAAAAGCTTCAGGCAGAGTAGAGTCTATAGTCTGCCCTGATTTGATCTACTTTCTGGTATAATTTTTACTTCAAAATTTGACTGGCATTTTATCTTCGTGGGCGCCTACATTGCCCATGTTTTAAAAATTGACCAACATTGTTCGCTCGCGCTGGTGCTTGGCGTGTTCACTTATCGACAATCGACCAACATGGTCATCACGCGTGATCGTAGAACTTTTCGCCTCCTTAAGAATTGACCAACACTGGTCATTCTGCGTTATGGGAGATCTGGACCACGTTACCAACATTGTCAGTATGCGTGGTAGCGATCTTTTCCACTCCCTAAAACGTGACCGAATTGTCAACATTCGCTCTGCTAGAACGTGACCGCCTCATATAATATTGGCCGACTTTTTTGTCGGCGTGAATGCGGAGCTCGTGCTCATGAGCGGGAGGAAGCAATATTGATGGATGATAGCAAAGAGCTATGCTTACCTGCTCTCTTGAAGTTTTAGGTACTAGTTGTGTTCTTTTTTTTTTTTAAGTGGACATCGCTGCTTTTCTGCGGATTGGCAGCCGTATTGCTATAATAATCAGTGAATGCTGGGCAATGCGTCAGCTGAAACAGTCAAAATTTTATTTTACGCGATACACAACTCAAAGAAAGGGAATTACAAGAACATCTATCTGGGAAGCAAATCTTTTGTAGACCGTAATTATCACCAGAGTCCGCAGTTCATGCTATCATCAGTGACAATGACTGAGCTCGATAAATGTTGTTCACGGACATCGTCGCGTTTTGCATGTAAATTAGCACTTTTTAATCCTTCTTCAAAACGGCACGTTATGCTAAAGCACGCACGCGCACACGCACATGCGCAAATACACACACTCGTTCACTTAACATTCTGGCCTGCTTAATGTTGGTGCGATAGCTTTAGGATGGGACAGGTCTTTATTTATTACGTTATTAAGATCATTTGCCTTGTGGCTATCTGCAGGTGTGGTTCTTTGAGCCAGTGCATTGCCGACAGCGTCGTCTGCGACGGCAAGTATGACTGCTTTAACGGGTTTGACGAGCCTCCTTCCTGCAACGTCAGCGAATGCGACGTTCACAACGGTCACTGCTCTCATTATTGCAACGAGACGAAAACGGGGTATGCCTGCAGTTGCCCGCGCGGCCTCCAACTGGATCAAGACCAGCGCTCATGCATAGGTCTGTATCATCTCGCGACATTTTATGGCTCAGATGATTCAAGTAACGCTTTTTTTTTTGTGAGACATCTTTGACGTCAATATAAAGTGGCTTGTTTTCCTCGGGCGTACAAAGTGCTGCTATGAAAGTTCTTGCTGTGGTCTTTTGTGTTTGATTAATTTGTTACTGTCGGTCATTTCATCCCTTTTTATGAATGCAGATTTGTTCGTTTCGTTTTTCTTGCACTTCGCGTGATCAACGTATTTATGTGCTTTGTACGAAAATCCACTGCTGTGTGTAATGTCGGTAGTAATGCCACGTTTTAATTTCTATGATTTTATCGGCTGAGTCCTTGGCGTCGTTCTTTCTAGACATAGATGAATGCAAGACCCCTGGCTCGTGTAGCCAGCTGTGCGAGAACGAGAAGCATCATTTCAAGTGCAGTTGCCTTCCCGGCTACGAGCTGCAGCCTAATGGCAGACGCTGCAAAGCGTTAGGTTAGTAGCCAGTCTCTACCTCGCCCCGCTTTGAAGAAGAGATTGGTCTGGGAGAGGCAGCGCATGCGCGCTTCAACGTGGGAGGCTTTTTTTTTTTTTTTGCTTGTTTTGTTGTTGTTGTCGTTGTTTTTGTTTTTCAAATTAATGTTTATTTGTTGACAGAACGTGGTTTAATTATAAAGAATGGGAGCGAGGCTAGACATCGTATGAGTTTTTGTGTCTGCCAGGCACTGATCTCCATAATGACAATATCATTTCGATCAGTGCCGACGCTGTGGTTTGTGTTCGTTTGATTGGAGTATGCGGGACTATATGAAGTTTCAGGAAAGCTTTCGCATAAGTTAAGCCCGTTGTCGCCTGTGAGAATTGCTAGGGAATGATCGTATTTTTAGGCGAATGTGAACCGTAGCTGTCTGTTCGTCTGTTTTAGGGCCGATTCCATTTTTGGTTTTCTCGGACCGTTTGACGATCCGAAAAATTAATCTTGATTCGAGTCAGTACCACGCGGTCTTGGAAAACTTGCACAGCGTGGTCGGAATAAGTTACTTCGCTCAAACTGGATTTATTTACTGGAGTGACATCAACGAGAAACACATTGCACGTGTGTCCATCGAGTTTCCTGGAAAGAAGGTGAGATCCATCTGTGTATGTGGTGTTTTGGTGATACTGCGTTTACAACATTCTGTATTTGTACATATTGATACGTGAGGTTCTTAGGAGTTTTTCCATTACAATCTGTGTATTTCGTTGGCGCATTATATGTGGCTTCTTCTTTTTGTTTTTAAGCGTTCAGCCTTTTTTTAAGATCTTTTCTAGTTTTAATCTCAAAGTTTTAATTTGGCATGTTAATTAGGTCTGTTATAATAGTTTATAGTGATTATTTTACCAAAACTTGGTAGTAGGTAATTTCTAAAACTAAATTGTGGGTTTGTTATAAAACATAATAGCGGATATGTTATAGAACGTGATAGTGGGTGTGTCAAAAAGATCTTACGAAAGCACCCTCTGTCTAGAGCCAAGCTCTTTCGAAATCCAATTATTTATTTGTTGATGCTAGTTCAAGGACACTCGCGATGCAAAATGCCGAGTTAGGTCTGCTGCCAACGCTACTGACTTGCACCTTCTTGTAGGAGGTCATCGTGAAAGACATTCGTGACCCAGATGGCCTTGCCGTGGATTGGCTGGGTCAGAACTTGTACTGGGTGGACGTGTCTAGGCACGTGATTGAAGTGTCGAAACTGTCGGGTCTTCACCGCAGTATCTTAGTAAGTGTGGGATTGGACCAGCCAAGAGGGATTGCTGTCGATCCAACGGAGGGGTACGTATGTATGTATGTATGTATGTATGTATGTATGTATGTATGTATGTATGTATGTATGTATGTATGTATGTATG
>QQSS02028112.1:0-19030 GCA_003687565.2 Craspedacusta sowerbii | reverse complement strand
TACATACATACATACATACATACATACATACATACATACATACATACATACATACATGCATGCATGCATGCATACATGCATGAATACATACCTACGTTAGGGTGGTCCTTTTTCATGAAAAAAAATTTTTTTTCAGTTTTCAGATGGGCACCCTCATGAATGGTTTATTTTCATGATAAAGTAATTGTGCTGAAAATTAATTTTTGAATAAAATGCATTTTAGGGGTTGCTACCACCGAGTTTGTATCTATGAGAGTGCCCGCTGAAGGCTCATGCTGTCATCATGCTGTAATATAAATGATTAGGACAAATATTATGGCAGAGACAACATTGCTTTAGTAAAGCACATTCAAACAACTGATTCATATGGATATTATTATTGTCCTTCTGTGTTAAGACTTTTGAAATAACGAAAAGCCGTTTAGTCAGACCATTGTTAGGGTTTTCTTTGCAGGATCAAGAAATCCCTTGCTTTACTTGTGTCTAATAAAGAAAGGGAACTGTTTCTGGTCCTCATCGTTGTGTGCAGCTTGTTGTGTTCGTCCACTTTAGCAATTCCGTGTTCTGCTATGTCATTCACATTCTCATAAAACTGACGATGGTGTTAGCCAACTGATAGTCAGCATCTGCAGGCCAGAGCTTCACATATTCGTTGAGGAAAGTTTCAGGTGACCGAGGATGGTGAATAATTTGTGACTGGTCTCGATGGCAAAGTCTTCCTAGTTCTTGGATTTCACCAGTGTAGGATCAACATTTATCCACTTCAAGCTTGTTCTGCACCCCGTGCTTGCAGGGTACTGAATATCAGACTTTTTCTCATCGGAGATTTAGTGGTCAATGAAAGCCAGTGCAATCAGTTCTGACTACCAAATTTCTTAAAAATTATTTCATTGTGTCGGAGGAACTGCTTGTTTCTTGATTCTTGTTTCTTGATTCTGTGCCTTGCATTTGTCAATCTTCTCGATAAACTTGAGTTTAACACGTGGCAAAATAGCTCTGACGATACTACACACCAGGCTTTGATGCACAGAATAGCTGTGGACAGTAAAACGTTTGACATTCCCTTCTCTTTTTTTGCTGATATACTCCGAATTGGCTGCTCACCAGCTAGATTTTGACAAAAATTTTCTTGCTGGCTTGAAGCAGTCCTGCTAGAGCTTCGAATGAACATCCTCGAGATAGAAAGCCTCCAAGAAATATTATTTTCAGAATTGGTAATGAACACGAGGCTGAAGCTGTTGCAGTTGGTTTCAGCAATGCAATAATGTCATCTGCACACTGGATATGGCACAGTGCACGATGTCATTCGAACGTGTTGCCTGAAACTTTGACAGGTCAATAAATTCAAAACCGCTATGAAACCTTTTAAAAATGATGTCTCGACTCTGTGAAGGGCCAAGAGAAGAAGTAGTGGTGAAGGATCAAGAGAAACAGCAACCGTTGCCTCTGAGGCATTTCTAAAATCTGATGACGGTTTGAAAGCAAACCAGAGCAAATCTTTGGCAAGCTTCTACTCTAGTAAGAGCCAAGCACCATTTATTGCACCACTATTAAAGGTAGTAGTGTCGAATCAAATGCACTTGACTTCATTAGCTATGCCCCATGCTACGGTTGCATCATAAACAGCTGCTGCTGCAGCTTCTCAAGTTCCAAATGGTAACCAAAGACGTTGGTCAACTGCTAGTCCAGACACAAGCATTGGCAGCTGGTTCAAAAAATCTATACTAAAGATATATTCCAGTCACTTCTAATCCCAGTGTTTTGTTAGCAGAACTGTAAGCCTGAATTTCTCTGCGATTCGCAGCCTGCATTTCAAACTTTTTCTTTGTAAGGAGAAAATACATTCAGATTTAAAATCTGCTGGGTCATCCAATCTGCTTGCCATATCCAGACATATTTTTAACTTGTAGTTCAGTAAGTTTTGGGCGCCACGTTTACGTTTTCTTCTCTTTGAAGTTGCGCCTAATGATGGCTCACCAAATGCTTTCTGCCAGATTATTGTTACGCTTAATGACACCAGATTATTGTTTACCTTCGAATGTCTGAAAAACATGTCTCTCTGGCCACTTGATCCTGTTATTCTCTCCATTTTATTCTTTTGAAGTTGTTCTTTTGTGCTGTGAACATTTATTTCTCTTTTAACCAAGGCTTTTTTAGCACTCCCTATCTTACACTTCCCAACTCATTCCGCCTTAACGCTGATCTAACAGGTACTGCCTGTCTTCCTGAATGCTAATCATCATCATCTACATGCCAGCTATTTCAAAAAGACTCTAACACATCCTTCCATGCTTCTTACCTCGTTAGTCAATTTTAAGAGCTCTTTGGTTATTTTTCTTCAGTTTTCCATATTCAGTGAAGAAAAATTTAGCTTTTTTCAACATGTTTCTTCACTTGTGCCTTCAAGAACGTCATTAGCTATTAACTTTTTAATGGGATGCTTCACGAGCAGTCTGTTTGGTGGCCTCCTCGTGATAGAAAAAAAAAGCCAAAACTTCCGTCTTTGCAGTAGGTATTTTTGAGCTGAGAATTTCAGACATTTGTCTACAACTTTGATCCTCGTCTTGAATGTGGCTTGGAAGTCTCACAGCAAGCATTAGTTTCTGCATGACGGAAAGTTTAGTTCAATACGGTGGCGCCCGGGCAATTGATCCTAATTAAGAATTTAACATGGATTTTCCCCCACCGACCGGTCATTCTTGTCATTCAATTAATTAATAAATCAATGACTAATGAATGCCGTAGGGACCTCTAAATGTTTTCAGATTAAGCAGATTTTTTGTGTGAAAGTTTTTTGAATAGATGTCAACAAAATTTAGAGGTGCCCTGTGCAGAAGCAATTTTTTGAAAAATAAGGACCACCCTGACCTACATACGTACGTACATGTATACATTGTACATGTATACATGCATACATGATGAACATTTGTTTAACAAATGCAAAAGATTTTCCAGTGTTCAATCATATGATGCTAGGCAAGTGAAATACTGTATGTTTTTATTTGCTACTTGTTAGTTAAGGAGCTTTTTTTTAAGCATATCTACTATTCATATTTTTGCACAGAAAATATTTAAATGTTTAGGAAATAAGTCATTATTGGAATAATGATTTTGATACTCGTTTGGATGCAGTAGTGGTTTTACCATGAAGCAGCTTCTAAAGTTGCGCAGACCATTAAGCTGTGGGAGGGCTTTGCTGCTGGAACCTTCGCTTCAGCCTTGCCAAGAATTACGAGTTTCCAGTCAAGATGCTCATGGCAGCTTAAAAAACGACAGAGACATTCCATTGCTTGTTCTTCCACACACAGTAAAGAAAGCATACATAGTGCATGAAACTACCAATTCGTTGCCAAACATTTTAATGAAGTATTCATGGCTGACAAAAACAGTTCTGAATCTTTCGCTGCCTCGTGTATACAGCGATACTGTGATCCCACCTACTGCAGTTGAAAAAGCTTTCTCTGACACTTTAGCTCAAGCTGTTGCATTTCAGAAACGTTACAAGAACAACAATTCCCGTTGGTTTATACCCGATCGAATTCGTCATAGTATTCTGAGTAATTTTATCCGGATCTCGCTTGTATCGGGTGGACGTTTGAGTCACTTGAAACCCGAGAACAGCTTCATGTATTATTTGCCTCGACTTGAAACCCATTGGCCTAGGAATTATCAGTTCTATAAAACCGAGTTCAATCCTGATTATGTTTTAAAGACGAAGGATGTCCTGCCCTTAGTTGAGACTCCTAGAGGTAGGTGGAGTTACTGTTTTGTTAAGTCGTTTCTGGTTGTGCTATTATTTAACTTTGAGGTATTGATTGCTGTTGGATATTAGAAATGTATCTTGGGTTTTTCTGTGTGATTCTTGTATTTATTGCGACAATTTTGTTTGTTTGTTGCATTTTATACCAGTTTTGGGTCATTACTTTATCTGGGTTGCTTTGTACTGCAGTACTGCAAGGACTCACCGTTAGTAAATGCGTGATACGTAGATTGCGTTTAGCATCATAGAGGTTCATTGTAAATACTTTTGCTTGTGAATCCTACATAATGATGGACTCGGCGAAATTGTATCGATAAGTTTTGGAGCGATTATGTAGATAACAAGGCTTTTTACCCCCGAATATTGCCTAATCTTGTAATATTTACAAAATTATTACTGCACATAGCCTTGTGTTTACCTGTTTTAGCGTTAACCGTTGATGAAGTTAAAGGTCTTCCGGGGCCTTATGATCCTTACTCTCTGAATGTCTATCGCCACCCGATTGTCCATCTCCGCAATCGGCCAGCGATGGACAATAGCAAGGACAACCCGCTGAAGCATTGCCACACCGTCATTGTGGTAAAGAACCAGATGAGATCCGCAGACGAGTTCCATGCGTTCGCCATGACGGCTTCGTTCGCTCACTGCATTGCGCAGGCTCAAGATGCCGGTTGTTTACACGGTACCGACCTCAAAGAACCAATTGTTACTCAGTGTATAGTAACCAACGGCCACCAAATGTCTTTTGCCGTATATCAGCTGAACACTTTGTTCTTAATGGACGACAAGGGGTTATGGAATCGAATGTGGACGACGCCTTTGATGGATCTGTTTAAGAGGAAGGATGGGTACCTACCAAGTGTTTATGAGGAGGCCACCATAAACGATGTTGTTGCTAATCCGTGTGTATTTCAGCATTTCGCTGCTTTTCTTCAGAGGAAGACGATATAGTCGTCACGACCGCAGAACAAGATAAAATTAGGCTTGTATTTTCTGTTTTTTTTTTTTGCTGTTGCTTAGCAGAATGTTATGCTGATTTTTACATTCTTTTTCTTTTTGTCTTCGTGTGCTTGGCGCCCATAAAACAAGTAGAAGTTTAAATCTCTTTGCAACATTTCTGATCTTGGCTTAAAGATCAGAGCTAGTCAGACTGAAACTTTGAGAATGTAAGTGGCTCTTAAAATAGTTCCTGGGCTCAGTTACCATTGCACTGTCCTGCAATCCATAATAGTCACTGTAGTGCGGGTTAGTTATGATGCATTCTAATTCCTTGTATGTTCCGAGCATTTTTCGTCGTTCTGAAGGTAAGCACACCTTGTAATCTTGCATTTGCCGGAATGGACTTATTTGTGTGCGGAGGTAGCTTTGTTCCCATTCCTGTTCTGACTTTGCCTACTAAACTGCCCAGGACGTTTTTTTAGTTTAGCAGGTATGAAAATTCAATGCCGAACGTTTAAGCATCGTGCAAAACGGATAACGGGATGGATAAGCTGGAAGAAGGCGTTCATGAAGCGTGGAGCAAGATTTGCGAGCGCTTCGAAGTAAAGGTTGGGTCTGCCTACAGCATTCAAAGTATTTTTTGATTGGTGCCATTCAATGACTTATTTGTTTAAAATGTTTTGCAGTAGAGGTCTTCTGCGCAAAATCGAGGAATCTTTGAGCGATTTAGACTATGGGAACTGCGGGTCTTTGCGATAAGCGTCACTTGGAGAAACGAAGTGTAACAGTTGAATGGCTGTTGTCTTGCCTGCATGGAATTATACTAAGATTTGATCTTTAGAGTCATTTTCGTATGCTCTATTGTCATGATCCGTGTTTCGCTTTCATTGATAAGAATGAATGGGAAAGAAGCTTTTAGCCTGCGCATCTTTGACTGCGGAGAGAAAGCTCCCAATTAGTCACGGAAATGCACAGGCTGCCTCCAGCACGAATTTCTTTTCTGGGATGTTAGCGGAAAAAGCTATTTGCTAAGGCTAAAATCCCACGAGCATCAGCGGATCTCAATAAAAAATTTACGCATCAGTACAGCGTTCGTTCATTTCTTGAAAAAACGCATGGGCAGTGCGATATTTTTAAATGAATCTTGTATTGGTAAAGAATTTACAAAAAAAAAAAAAAAAAAGAAAAACGAAATCGTAGATATTTTGGAGGATGCGTTTGACTCTTTCTCATCTTTTAGTGTCTTTCATATCGCGTTGTTCAAAACAAGGTTCAACGTTCTTAATGTCCTACGTAGTTGAGATTCACAAATACGATGTCAGACAGTTTACATTACGTCTTGAATGTTAACTGAACTTATTCACACAGGAAACACAGGTGGGGCAGGTATAGTATCTACAGACACAAACACGCGCATGCACATTTTCTCAACTTTTGTTGTGAGCTTTATGTCCTTGAACTGACAATATCTATTATTATGATCAGGCTATATACAAACAAAATAGTTAAGATCAGTTATAAATGCAAATAAATCAAAATACATCGCTCTTAGCATGAAACAAGATGAAGCTAGATGCTCTGTAATCGAAAAATGACTGCATATACTGTACTGTATATTTATTTGCAAAAATAAACTAGGGAGTCTTTACCGATTCCATACGGTCCCAGTTTAGATATTAGTAAGTCGTGTGGTATGCTGTCTATTGCTTTCGATAAATCTATTAGCAAAGCACCGACTACGAAATCATTGTCAAGATTTGATCGCCATTTCCCTAACAATCTGATTAATACATGCTGAAGGCTGTGATTTTTCCTGTAAGCAGGAAGAAAAATAGATATTATTTTTTCTATGAACGGGGCAATCTGCGTTTGAGCAAAGCAAAGGGAATTTTAATAAAGATATTATAGACGAGGTACCTGCGCAAACTGTATGTATATATATATAGATATAGATAAATAGATATATAGTGAGTCGTTCTAAACTCTGCCAAAATGTCAGAGGAATTACACACTACATTACAGTACATTCAAACCCGTCAAGAGTGATAAATCATGAGCTTAGTTTAATAGCGATTTCGCGTTTCTTCTATTGCGAGAAGAACTCAGACGTAGAGGCGTTATAATTTGAGTGACTTCTGATCGGTGTTCAAGTAGTAGCGTATCTTCGGACTACATATCGCTCTCACACGTTTCTTTGAGAGTTTCGAGATCGGAATCGACCACTTAGTTGGGAGTTTAGAATTAACACAAGTCTATGACGTGCTTGGTAATGTGAGCAAGCCGCTATACACTTCCTTAGGATTAAATAATTCCTACCTTGTCATGCAACTGTTACATGCTTTCAATGAGTCGTGTTCGAATTACTGTTTCTCTACTTCTCCAAGCTAAGCTGTTTGGCCCATTTCAAGCCACCTTCTATTTTCTGTATTCGCATCCAGTACCTCATCAAAGAACGTAGTTCTTATGTCATCTTCTCTATCAGCAGGCAAGCTTTGATATTTCATCTCTTAAGCGATGAGCAAAGCGGACGCATCCCAGTAACAAAGATGCACTTGCGCAATACCAGTATCGAATGCATGCACCAAATTTATTCCATGCAAGGGTTAAGGCTTCCAATTTATATTTAAAGCTTGATAGATTGCAATTTTAGACATTCCGTTAGAGAAAATAAACTTAGTCTCCGTGTTTAATTCGTACGTATGGATATTGTGATCGTTGCTTCCATTGCGCTGAGGGTTAAAACTTAAGCGTCAGCAAGATGGATGATAGTATGGACATTTACAATGCTGGTTGAAAGGCCGACCTTGTTCAAGTTATACCACTTGCAGCTTTGTCCTAGAAATTAAAGTTTTTATGAAAACAATTTACATTACAATGATAGACTCTCATATCCTATTTTCGCTCCAAAACAATCAATAATCTTGCGCTTCTTTGCCAGGACTGCAGCGCCATATTTTCGAAAAAAAAAAAGCTCAAATACAGCAGTTAAAACTTAGGGATTAACAAAAAAGGGAAAACTTAAGCATGCAAAATAAAAGGAAATTCAAATTAAAAAAAAAAAGAAAAAGAAAATCAGAAAAGAGAGCAAGACAACCAAACGCTTAATATATTTATATATTTTTATACACGGGGTGAGAAAGAGAAATCAGCAACACAAAACCTTCAAAACATGACTGCTTATAACACGCACTTTCATCTATAGGCATTAGTGAAATTTCCATATTATGATGATATATACATTAACGGCGAAATTCAATCATAATTTGTGTAAAATTCCGGTTATAAGGGTTACGCCTAGCAAATATAAACCTATGCCCACGCCAAGCAAAAAAAAAAAAAAAAATTTGAACTCCAAAACCAGAAAAAAAATTTAAATTTAATTTAAACCTACGCTAAAACCGACTGCATGCTTGCTGAGAACAAGTCGCAGAGTGCTGCATAATTAGCAAGGGCCTCACCAGGGTCCACACGCAGGCCTTGCACTTAACAGTGGCGGCGAGCGAACTTACGTTACGCTTTCCTCAAGGTCGGACACAAAACACTGAAAAACATCATGCTAAAAACAATTTCTAAAAGCGCGCGCAAGCCTTTTCCAAGCCCATACAAGTTAGGAAAGAACATTCCAAACAAGGCGGCAGCACTGAGAGCGAGTATCGACCGGAGGCGAAAATACGAGGGTACCAAAAATGTAATTTCGTGAGAAAACAGCAGAAACAAGGCAAGAAAAAAACTCGCAAAAAAACCAGCAGCTTAAGGGAAATCCCCAGCGGCATAAATAAGAACTTGAATGAAATTTAAAAGTCACGGACGCAAACTTCTCAAGCATCTAGCAGCTTTATTGACAGCCAAAATTCCCGGCATTTCGAAGAATGCATGGCATGTATTCAGCAATCCCAAGGAAGGCGTCTCAATCACATGCTACTGCCACTTTTTCAAGCATCGATGTACGGAACCTGATGGAGACGTGGCGGGTTCTCAGCGGAGTACCAATGCTTTGGAGTTGGAGAGAACGTGACCCGAAACGTTCTTTCAACACCAGGAGAGGAAGGATTGGTCACGCCAGACAGCGCTGACACACAGAATTGTCGTATAATGACAGCGACGTCTACACAGGCGCGGGGGCTTCGTCTCGGTTGTGCAACTCGCTCAGCTCTGTTCCAGTACCTTCCGCAACTTTATTCTTATTCTTCTTCCGGAGCAGCTCTTTGTTAGCAGAATCCCTTCGTCTGAGATTGTATTTCTTGCGAAAAGGTGAAAACAGCAAGTTAACATGTCCGTTCTCTTTGCCATCAATTTCGGACGGCTCCGTAGAATTACTTGGCGAGCGGTGGGATTGCAAGCAAAGCAAACAGAAGGCCAGAGACAAAGCCAAAAACAAAGTGAACGCAAACAGAACGGTCATAGCGACGAACTCGTGGTAGTAGCTCGAAGTGCCGCCTTGACATCTCGGAAGACCAGTCGGATCTAAACGGGCAGAAATCAAGCCGATCCGAATTATCGAAACAAATACACTCTTCCATCACCACCAGCGTACAGACGATAATCCAGCGATGTAAACATCCGCGGTATCAAATATTCATGGATGCTAGCTTACGAGACAAAAGCGGTAGGGAGAGTTGTACGTGAGAGATTTTATTTCAGTGCAATGTGGTGACCATACTTACGCTTGCCGCGAACGAGTTTGCACAAGTGCTATCACGAGCGTACAAGACAAGCTGAACATGGTAGGGGAAGAAACGAAAAACTGGGCATGGTAGGCGTGTAGGCTGGTCTGGCTCTTGAACACATTAATTCGGGGCAGCGTTATGGTAAGTGCCACCTCTGCTGCGAAGAGAAATATCCGCGTGTCTACACAAACCAAACGCACAAAGCAAAACTTCAATGAACGTTGCCAAGTATTCTCAGAGCTTGTTTTTGCAACTAAAATATTAATTTTATTAGATATGTCGCGTGGGGATGAAATAGCCAACAGATTAATATCTACGTGTCTGAGAAGACAGTTTCAGAAAAAAAACACGCCCGAACCACTTCAAGCAGGACCAAGGCCGACGGAGTACGTACCTGGCGACAAACAAGGCGACACAAGTACATGACGAAAGTTTTGCTATGTACATTATGTTTTGTGTAGAAACGCGGATATTTCTCACGCAGAAGAGGTGAAACTTTTTTCTATTACGTTCCTACAAGTTTAAGGTGTTCCAAAGCCAGACCATGTGTTCGTCTACCAAGCTAAGAACAAGTCATGCTAAGAACAAGTTATGCTAAGAACAAGTTATGGCAGCCAACGAGGGAAAACAATCAATAAATCGACACTGAAGACAAGCGACCTTCGAGAGAAAGGCCGAAGAAAAATAGCGCATGATCAAGTCAATTGGAGAAGCAAGAACGATGTAAAGGATCGTACCATAGGACATCACTACGACAACCATAGATAAATTAAAACATGGAGCATCAAGTTGGTTTTCATGCCGTCTGGCGCATGTCTATAAAAGCCAGACGACGTCACAAACCAGCATACAAATAAAGCAGATGACTTAACTACCTTTAGTTATAGGCGGAGTCGGAGTAGAAGCTTCTAAAAGTTAGATAACAACGAAAACTACAGATGGGAAAATGATGTTATAAGACTAGAAGAAAGAATAAAGTGACTAAAGCTTCAAGAAAGCAAACAAATAACCCACACGAACACGAGAGCATAGAAAGTGGCGAGAAGAAATTGGGAAAAATGGGCTTGCACCAGCCGATCAATAATCGGTCTCCAGCAGGCACGAAACAGGCGCGCTTCCTATGACCGAAGAAAGCGGAGGAAAGACTCCACTCTCGTAGCAGTATGAATCCATATCACTTATCTTCGAAGGACATCACACAACAGTGACGCTCATCAATCTGTGAATCCGCATGGTGGTAATTGCACTTCGATGATTGTTGTTTTCAGGATTGGAAGGCCATTGAATTTTTTTATCGATCTTGCGGTAGAGCGACAGCATGCTTATCGTACACCTAACAAATATCTTCTTAACTGTAGATCGAAATAAAGAGGACGGCAGAAATGGTATTAACTGGCGACAGTCACTTAAGTGACGAAGCAGCCGTCACTAACTTACCTATTAGCTCGACTGAGCAGTAGCTTCTATTTGTTCCAAGACCAACAATGCAGGAATACGTCCCTAAGTAAGCGGACGTGTAATTCTTAATCACCAATTCCTCTTTCGTTGGACTGTACCTGATTGAATGATACTCGTGATTGTGCGTGTTAAGAGGTACCAAACCTCGACTCCACCCTTGAATCGAAGGCTGGAAGACCTTATCACCATAAGCAACACATTCCAGCACAGCTTTTGCCCCTGAGATCACCTGAGCCACTCGAACGCCACACGAAATATTGGGTTGCACTACAAATCAACATCGTTAAAACGCCCATAAAGCTATCTATTTAAACTTTTATGCAGCAAAACACTTAAGCCTTACCAATACATGCTAAATTATATGCAGCAAAACACTAAATTAACAAGACAGAACACTCCTTGTGTGCATAACAGTTTATAATACAAAACCAGGAGGCAGCAATAGGACAGAATGGAAATGCTAAGCATCATACCCGTGGGGCAGGCGCTGAAGTTTCCATGCTCGATATCTTGTAATGCATCACTTTCGTCTAAGCTTGCAGCCTCGGAGCACGTTTTCGCTGACAAACTCCAAGCGCAGTACGGGTCGCGCAGACTGACGCAGTCTCTGCAAAGTAAGTACTGACCACATCTCGCTGCCGGGAAAGAAGCCACTCCATCCTCCGCGCCGACGAACACCACCCTCTGAAACAGTTCGGTTGTTATTCAACAGAAAGGTGAACAAATAACGCCTGGGCGCACATACTCGAATAAAATCGACCATAGGCGTGAAATCCAACGCATTTTTAAAACAAGCAAGTACGTCTAACAATGCAAAATAATGGAAGACGAGCAGGGATGGCGATAGGGATAAGATATAACATCCGACCTGTCTCAACTTCATTGTGGTGATCGCATCATTACTCTAGACAAGATGGAGAGAGCAAAGAAAAAATATCATGAAATGGACAGAAACAATACGAGGTATTGTAAGCAAAGGCACAGAGACAACACGAGGTGAAAAGACATTTTCAATTGATGATATACATTTTAAACTGATGCTGCATTCTTTCGTGATAAATTCCTCCGTGTACTACGCAATCAAAAGCTCGACTAATTTAAACCGGGTTGAATATGCAACGGAAAAAGGAAAGTTAGTTCTCTTTGATGACAAGAAGAACAATTCATTTCTAAATAAATGCTTTTACAAATTTTAAACATCCCTATACGCCTAGATAAAACATTAAAAGAAAGAAGATAGTCTGCGAGAACTAGTCTTTAAGTACAGCTTCCGGAAGTAAGACGAACAGCGTTGCACACATAATCTTCTGTTGTATCTTCATAGCCGTAACCAATCAGATTGAAGATACCACCCTAATATAGCTGTGTCATCCGCAAAAGGCTGTGCTGTTCCAGACGATATACACCGGTGAAAATCATTGACATACATAAGAAAAAGCAAATAGCGGAGCACAGAACCTTGAGGAACGCCACTTTCAATATCTTTAATTTCTGAGTCTGCATTGTCAATTGCAACAAATTGTTTACGGCCACAGAAATAAGACTCACGCAAGACCATAAATCTTAAGTTTTTCTAGAAGCATTTTCAGATTCACCGCGTCGAACGATTTCTGTAAATCTAGGAACAAACCGCATGCTTATTCACCACGGTCTAGGACATCGCTCACGGAGGTAGTAAAGCTAACTAACGCATGGGTAGTGGAGTGGCTCTTTCGAAAGCCAAATTGAAAGTCATATGAAAGATTAAACCTTTCTAGATACGAATATAGACGTGTATGCAGTTTTTTTCGAGAACCTTACTTAGATTCAACCCTACTAGATAAAAGAGAGATTGGGCGATAGTTATCGCAAGCCTCCACAGGTTCTGATTTACATATTGGAACAACTTTCGCAGTTTTAAGAATATCAGGGTAGACTCCACATGTGAATGATTGGTTAATATTTGACATCGGAGCTGACAGAAGGGGTGATTCAAGTTTTAACAGGTTTGTAAGTACGCTATGTGGTTCGGAAGAAGTAAACGAATTTAAACATTGAACGATATTGTAGATCTTATCAGGGTCTGTTGGTCCTAAATATAAGCTTTGGGGTATGTACAATCTGAAGTTGTTTGGCGAGTTTGAAATTTTATTCGCGAGGTCCTTACCTATAGTGAAAAAGTAGTTATTTAATGAATTGGCAATGTGAAGAGGATTAAGCGCTATATTATTGATTTGATCCCTTACTAAAGTTGGGACGCTCTTGTTGGGTTTGTTTAACTTATGATTGACTTTATAACATCCCACGTTTTCCTCAGGTTACTTCCATGCTTTAGAAAATACTCTTTGAAGTGGTCAATCTTGGCTTTCCTGATCATGTTTACAATGCAGTTACGCAGAGTTTCATATTTGATGTGGGTTTCGATCTTTTTCTCCTGATCTTTTTCTTTCATGTATTGTTTAAGATGTCTATCACGGGTGTGCATAGATTGTAAGATTGGTCTTGTAATCCAAGGTTTTTGCTTGAGAAGCGTTTCCTTCTTTGATAACTTTCGGATAGGTGCCATGACATTTAAAATCTCATTAATTTTGCCAATGAGCGTATTTATGAGGACATTTGGGTCTTCTTCATTTCCGAACAGTAGCGACCAATCTCTATTGGTCGCTACTGATAGATGGTCGACAATTCTTCAAGAAATTCAACTTCGTGAAACATTTTGAATGAGCGGCCGTAGACTGGTTGTACTAGCCGATTCTACATGAACAAGAACTCAACAAGAACTCAACTTGCAGCGCTTTGATGGATCTGGTTGAATAAGGTAACACAAGCCTACAGGCAATCGCCAGGATCCCGATCGAGACTAAAAAGCTTTAGAATTCCAGCTTTGCTCAGCCCATCATGAAAATATACGCCATTATGATTAGTGAGCGCGCTGCATTGTGACACCCTGGGCCATGTGTCACTCACAGAAACCAGGACGAGTCTTTTGCTGAAGTTTAACAAAGCAGCGGTGCAATACGCTTCCGCCGATGCCAAGATGAACGATGCTAAAATCTGACATCAGCGAGATACCGGAATCACGAAAATTTAATTTAACTATTAAATTAAACATTATTTAAAGCAAAGAAACTTCGAATGATGCGATAACAGTTGCTTCCTATGACAGTTCAATAGCAACACCAGCACGAGCGATTGAGAATGGCGAAGCCTCGATTCCAAGCGATATTCCTGTTATAATGCGAAGAGCAAGAGTCCGGGTTACTGACTTTCCATGGAATACCTGCTTGCCTCCACTGATTAACGCAGCAAGTTAAGACCAAGATAGCACATGCTAGATTGCTCCAAAATAAACTGCTACTACCTGCACATATAGTAGGGTACAAATAAACGCAGTAGTGTAGTAAGTGCATACCACAAGGTGAGTACGAAGTCATTTGCGAAGGACAACATGAAAAATTCTGCAGCAGCGCACTAAACATGGGTGGCCATGTTTGCGGGTAATGCAAATCACTCAAGAAAGCAGTCACGTGGCGGGGAATGACTCAAAAGTACCACAATTAACATAAGGCCGAAAACAATTGCTTACTTGCAGACGCCGCGCATCAACACATTAGCATACGAAGATGACACTTCGAAGAGAAAAATCGACTATCGGGTCGCACTGCTAGTAATCGCTAAGCAGCGGATAGTAATGATGGACCGGAGATGTCATCGGATATTGAACACATTGACAAGGATGGCGAATGGAAAGAGCGAAGTTCTCTCAACACGGACGGTCACTTTCACTGACATGCGTCCAAACGAATTCAAGCGAAACAAACAAACGCGACCAAGCGACGCAGCTGAGCAAAGGGAAGGTTCAAAAGGGAAAGCACGGACCCTTCCGCTTCACTGCGCGATTGATTACGTAACTGAAAAAGAAACTGGAAACTTGCTTTCAGCTGCCTAGCTGAGAGCAGAGAGTTCATGTGAAGTGCACGGTGTTCACCGTGAAATCCCTGTTTCCCAAACGTACATGAAAACTCAAACAAAGTAACAAGAATTACCTGAAAAGGTTTAATTACTTCCACTATATACGCCGAGGGTATTCCACTACTGTCCACGGATATCTTGTAAACGTCACCTCTTGCTGATAATGAAAAAAAAACAAGTTAAGCTAGACGCTTCACATCACAACCACAACATTTAAAGGGACCCAGACACAAACGCCAAACAAGCAAAAAATTGCGCGGAAAACATTCGCCAGACATTAAGGGGATAAAACACGTCGATTTGTGTTCTCATTCTTAAGCTGGTTGCATCATAAAGAGATACTTCCCGGTTGCAGCAACGAAGAGAAAGCTGTTTTGAGAACGCACAAGCGATTTCTGAATGCAACCCCAGCAGGTACGCGGCCTATCTCACAGGGAAGATTGAACGCCGACGAAGCGGCCACTTACAGCTGCCGGCGAAGATGACATGAACGCCATCGCCAGTTAGGCTTTCATGAACATGGACTTCATCCACAACTAGAGACGTCAAGCTAAAATCATAAAGAAACTAGAAAAGTTGCTTCAAAGTCAAGCGCAGTCAAGGCGCCCGGACAACGACGAGTAAACAACATAAAACAAATGCTGGGTAACACCTAGCAAACATAAAATTTATTTAATGAACGTAAAAAAACAATAAATAAAAAAAAAAACTACCAAAAACGAGCTGTCAACTCCAAGCTCAATGCATTAAGAGTTACGGCTTACTGAACGCCATCCAAGGTAGCCACGGCTTCGCCATCAAACGGGAGGATCTTTGTGAACAGAAGCGGCCGCTCGACTGCCTCCTTCGTCACGTCGAAGTAGGGCGGGAGGTAACGAATCCTTATATCAAAACTTCCGTTGCACTGCGATAAGAAAGGCAGCTGAATTACGCGTAATTCAATCTTAGGTAAGTTACCTAGATGTGAGTGATTACCAGCTTGCTCGTGATTCGGGAAAGGTGTGTGAGCGGTGTGTGCGAGCGGAGTGCACAAACGTAGAGCAAATACAACTTTCCAAAGCCTCATCAGAGAAACTAATGCTTGATCCAAACGTCGCACTTATGCCGCGTCGAATTCAATAGTTTAATTCGACGCGGCAGAAGTGCGACGTTTGAATCAGTTCAGTGCGACAGCTTAATTACGTGCGGCAATTAAATCGACCTCGGCAGAGCTTGCCGATCTATCCGACTGTAGTACGATCATTAAATTCGACGTTTGAAACGGCGTCGCACCTGAGTCGAATTTAATTGAATTACATTCGACGCGGCAGAAGTGCGACGTTTGAACCAAGCGTAAGCGAAGCAGCATACGTCGGATGCTCAAACCTGTCTAGAATACTCGTTGCGCTTGACACTGAACTCGTAAGGAATCCACTTGTCGTCCCGCTTATAAAGTCCTGGGCTTGTTTCAAAGACAGCAACTAAATCCTTTGCGCGATACCTGCAAACAGCTGAGCTGCTGGCAACTTCCCTGGTACGAGTAAAGACAAGTTTAAATGACATACAGCAAATAGAATTATCTGCTTTAAATCCTAGATTATAATCTCATATAAAAACCACAGAAATGAGCAGTTACTGCTCGTGCGACTATAAACTTTCTAGAGAACGCCACTGCGGAGATAGCAAGTAAATAATTTATAATAAGCACGAATCCAATAATTAAGCACAATTCATTAAAACACGTTCAAAACACAATGAATGGCTATTCGGGAGCC
Organism: Craspedacusta sowerbii; assembly: GCA_003687565.2. Lineage (NCBI taxonomy): Eukaryota > Metazoa > Cnidaria > Hydrozoa > Limnomedusae > Olindiidae > Craspedacusta > Craspedacusta sowerbii. The sequence goes on along the minus strand of QQSS02028112.1, from coordinate 2,501 downwards.
ACTTACGAGGATGTCGAGAAAACGCCGTACACGAAAGTCTCCACACCATTCTTAGTGCGCACATCAATAATGAACGTGTTGTCTGAAGAAATGCCAAAATACAACATGACTCAAGAGCACGATTTTCTGCAAACATCAACCTACGTCCAATATGATTGAATTAGAACACGAGAGAGTCACAACAGACCAAGGCCACCATACTGAACTTTCCCGTAAGAACTACGTCACGAATACACAGCAATTACAAAAAATGCTATAACATGCACGGCTAGTGCAAACCTCGTAATTACACATACATGAAATACACGTACAAAAGCGCGAAGTACTCTCACATACTTGCCATCAGAAGACCGGTTCACCTTAGACGCTAGACATACTAGGCATGCGACTCGTCACAATAATATGCCCTCCCACGAAGCCTTCCACAATACAGGAATTTTACGAAAAGCATAAAAATACATAAAAAGATATGCGCATGCTAATTTAAGTTTCGTAATTTTGCAATAAAATTTGCGGAAACAGTAACAAGTCTCGTAAAATTAAAGAAACCCACTCTGCCAAGACAGTAAATAACTCAGCTGGGCGTTTTTTCCGTCCTCTTTGACAAGTTCATATCCATTCTTATATATATATATATATACATATAACATATAAACACGTCCGTGCTTCTTTGTGTGCGCATGCGTGCATAAAAGAGACTTACGAAGCTCATCATAATACACGGGCACATGCGAGCCTTTCTTCACGCAGATAATCTGGCTTTTGAGGAAGGAAACCAAAGTTCTCCTATCAATCACATCCGTCCTCACACTGTCATCGTACTGTAAGATACAACAAGACGGAAGATCAAGCACAATAGCATTACAAAAGTACAGCGTCTTCGCTACGCCCTATGAACTTAATCTACTGACCGAACCAACTATAATTCCTACAAAGGCTCTATAAATTTATACGCGAGTCATTAACGTCTCCTTTTGATTTGCTTGAAATTATTATCAGTTCGACTAAGATAACAAGCAGTCAATTTGTAACAGCAGCTGACGATCAATATAGATTTAGCAAGCAAGTGAATATGGCCTTATCTACTCCATACACGTTAAACTTGAACAATTATCAACTTTTTTACACACTCACCCCACATATCCGTCCAACGCGAGAGAAAATGCGCTGAAAACAAGGCATGCAATTCCGTGCAAAACATAGCATCAGGTAAAGACAAAATCAGTCATCTGCAATATCAACAGTCATCGACAATATATTAATGGCATAGGAAAGCCACAAAGTTATGTTGTAATAGCCACATCGCTTTAAGTTCAACGATGAGACGTCGAATATGATTTCTTTCTATCAGAAGCTGACTTCTGGAAAATTCCGGGTTACGCAGACTAACAGACTACCAGACTACGGAGTCTGGCGAAGAGCTGGGACATCTCAGCTATTGCCAAATTTCATGAATCAGAACAACAGCACAACAATTTCATTACTCCCAATAACTGTCAGAACCAAGTGTCATCTGTAAACCATTAAAAATGCACGAGCTCGAAGACAACATCGATTGCCTTACCTCTCGGTCGCTCAAAGACTCAACAGCAATTTCTCTGAAGAAGAAGTACACGTAGGAAGATCCATCCAACTTTTCACCCGACACAAACACAGGATCTAAATAACAGCAAAACCTGAGCCACTGAATAAAACTAAGCAACATTCCGCAAATGCTTCCTACACCATAGCCTACTGCAACTCTGCTGTTCGCTCTTCCTTTTCCTAGCAGCGATTATGGCGTTCGCTGCTGTTCGTGCTTGATGGTCAGTTTGCCATGAAGATGTCGCTAGATAAGCTAACTGGCGGTGTAGCCCTACTGCATATGAGAACCATTCAAGAAAAAAGCTCCTTAAATCTTATCCTAACTCAAATAAGCACCAGATATGAAAACCTTTTGAAAAAAGGGCAACACTTAAAATAAATAATTAACATTAAAACGATTTGGCTGGTCAAAGGCTAGCAATTAGTGGACATACAAAATTATAGCTTAAGTATGCTTGCCTTTCAAGACGAAAGGGTCTGAATGCCTAACGGTGCCATCTAGCCGTAGCGTCCACCTTCTTGCATTTTCCATTTGCGATAAGGTTGTCTCCGAAGAAAATAATGAAAAGCTCTGCACACCATCTTGCCGAATTCCAAGATCGTTTGTACCAATCCAACAGAATCTTTCTATGATAAAATTGTGATTTCATTACGAAACGTACAGAGTTGCACATGGTACAAATGCCGCCTCTATGACTAACAAGATGCGTTCATCGTCCGTTCTTGAAGCTTACAAAAATAAAAATACCGTGGACCAATAAAACTTAATGAGATTCGAAAAAGAATTGGCTAGTCAATATCAATACCTACTTACCTATCCATTGATCTATTTATCTTTTAATCTATCTATCTATCTATGTATCTATCTATCTATCTATCTATCTATCTATCTATCTATCTATCTATCTATCTATCTA
>QQSS02028001.1:0-19032 GCA_003687565.2 Craspedacusta sowerbii | reverse complement strand
CAACTTTGTGGCTGAGGGATCGGCGACCTGTCAGAAAGCAAGGAAAGTGAATAGGGTGAATACGCGTCGATGGGAAGTGCGAGTAGATAAGCCCTTGCCCGAACACGTTGTGATCTCTAACCTAAGACCCGACCTGGTGCTGTTAGATGTAAGGAGTAAGAGAGCCTTACAGGGAGAGTTGACTGTCCCTTGGGAGGAGAATGTACAGGAGGCCCACAAACGAAAGCTCGAAAAGTACGTTGAACTGCAAATAGACATAAACAGCGCATGATGGGATTCCGAAATTCTTCCATTCGAGTTTGGCTGCCGAGGCTTTGTGTGTGCTTCGGCGCGAGTATTTTTGAGGAAAGCGGGAGTGGAACGAGGCCTAACTGTGCTGAATGAAATGGCAAAAGCAGCAGAGAAGAGGAGTGCTTGGATCACACGGACATGGAGACGGCATCACCTGGCAAGCTTGAACGAGGTAACATGCGTGGCTCGGACCAAATGCGTGACCACATTGACCGAGCGCAACAACTTATAGATGTTGCGGAGCCACCACTGTGAGAGATTCTGTGCTCAATGGGTCGAAATCTCCGTGACCAGAAGCGCACAGCTGATGACCCAGGTCCTTGGGTTGCATGGATTCTTCCCATGTTCTCACATTATTGTGAAGTTCCTGGCATATGCTGCTCTAACCCCCATTGCGTAGATCTGCAACGAATGCGATGCTAAATGGGAACATCTATCCAAGTAACAGCCTTCTATTTGCATATGTGCAACAATGCGTGGTAACTCAGTCAAGCAGATCTCTTGATTGCATGTCCTATTAATGCTTTGACTAACTACGAATTGAATTTTGTTTTCCAAAGGGTTGGGCATCTCGAGTCCTTAATCTATTATTCAGCATCGTAAAATAAAACATGCAGGCGAAAATCTCGAAGGATTTCTGAATAGATAACTACTTCTTGGTGGTGATTTGTCCATGTGGTTAATCCCGTTAGCAGCCTTAAAATAGCGCTTGTTGAAAGATCGTAACTTTGACATGATGGCCTGGGTAAAATCAGAGACACGATTGCCCCCTGCTGTTTTGCTTGCCTAGAGCAAGCTATATCAGACTGCATTAGAACTATTCCCTTGTGGAGATTGACAGAAATGGCGCACTCTAAGTTCAAGTATTTTGTGGATAAAGTTAGTACAACTTTGGACGATAAAAAACAGTTCAGTGTTTTTGGCCATGAAGCTGATGATGATATCGAGCTTGGTAAGGCAGGCTGTTCCAGCTCACTACGATGCAAAGCTCGGCTCCTTAAACAGGCGTTTGACGAAGAAGATTTTAAATTGTGGCAACACTCAGATATCCTTCAATGAAGAATTTCGCGAGACTGAAAAGGAAACTCGAAAATGCTGACGACGTTTGGATGCGCGCATTTTTAGACCTTGACAGCCTGGTGCTTCTATTCGATGTCCTGTTGGCTTTTGACAGAAATCACGGTGACAGTAAGATCAGAGACACCGTCATTTTCTTAGAATGTGTTCGATGCTTGAGAGCCGTCATCAAATCAACAATTGGTTTAGATTTCTTTATCTGAAACACGGCAATCGCAAGGAATATTGTCCTGAGTAAGTCATTTCCATCATTTTGTTATCTGTTAATTAGCACAAGCTGCTTAGTTTGTATGGACCTTATCATGTGAACTTGACCTAGAAACTGCTGATTGAATATCAAAGGGAAGTTGTCGTGTTTTATATCATATATTATCATTGAAATCTGTAAATTAAAAACGGCAACTATTGGGCTTCACGAGGCAAGCGTCTGCGTAAGGCAAAAACCAATATAAGCTCAAAGAAACGGGTTTTAAAATCTCTAAGTTTAAATCTACAGATAGGCACATTGCGCGGCAATAGACGATGTGTGGATTTGTTTTTGCTAAATATTGCTAGTCGGCACGGGTGAGAATAGGACATGAGCTTATCACAAGCAGTATTACTTAATCTGAACTAATAAACGTGGTTGTTTACACTAGTAGCCAACTTATCCATTCGCTTAATTGCCGTCGCTCGGATATCTACGTCCATCCCCACATGCAGGGCTAGATAATGACCAGTTGGGGCCTGGGCCCAAAACATTTAGGGCCCCTGCTGCTATTCCCAAACGATAACATACCCCTATGATTCAGTCAGGTGGCTTGACTCACCAAGAAATGGGGGTGCAGACCGCATCGGGTGACACCGTCACAGGGGATGACACGAATTGCTCATCAAAATGCCGAATTCCACTCGATGACTGTAGATCTGTATTGTGAAGGTGTTCGCTGTGTTTTATACCTAGACCTAAAAAATCCATTCCAAGAAATCCCAGCGCAGATATCATTACAAAATTACGAGCTAGATATGTCATGTAATTCATTTATGATCAGTTGTTAAAGCTCATATATATATATATATATATATATATATATATATATATATATATATATATATATAAATTTGTATGGTGCCTTAGGATATAGAAGCAAATTAAATGAAGTTGTCTCTTACTGATACCTAATTTATTATGATTATTGTTTTGACATGACATATTACAACTCTTCCGAATTCTAAGTTCTAAAAATACGAGGACAAGTCATACTGTATTTACCGTACATCAGGCATTGTAGATCAGATGATCGCATTCTGAGTCTGTTACGGAAAATCCTGTTGCCAACAAAAGTAATTAAAATCTGCTACACCCAATTTGTCGGATGCATAATATGAAAAATAATCCTTTTTTGTTGTGACCATGGCAAATTTCTTAAAAACTTCTTTGAAATTGAATTTGAGTGCACACAGCAAGGCCAGTTTATATTAATTGCAAGTGACAGCCCTTGTGGATATCACAGAGGATGTATGTGCATGCCAAACCTAACGAAGGTCAAAAATCTCTGGATCAAGCAAAAAAATGCAAATTGATTTTTTAGGGGCCCCTTTCATACGTGGGCTCCTAGGCCCGGGTCTTGTGGGCCTATTGGATAATCCAGGGCTGCCTGCATATCAGCAATAGTTCGAAACAAAACAAAAAAAAAAAAACAAATCCAAACGCAGTCTATTGCTACATATAGACTTAGGCCTCACCATTATTGTCTACTATCTCTAAGTGCAGAAGAGGGTTATTTAGTAGTTTCTTCGAAAGTAGTTTTAGTTTTGTTTACATTATCCAGACGAGTGCCTAGTAAAGATACAAATGGTGTCGAAGGCATCATATCATGAAGCTTCAGCTTCTCGTTTTACTTGCCATATTAATGTTCAACTGTTGTTATAGCGCGAAGCAAGAAAAACAAATGAACTTGCCGATCCCCTCCTCGAGAAAAGCAAGAGAAGGAATTCATATGATATCAGGGTCCTTTTGAAACCAGCCTAGGAGAAGTAGCTGGCTCGGTTAAGCACCAACTACTATAACTTTAGAGGTCGAACTCGTCTGAAGTCAGTGTACAGTGCATTTGGACGAGACAAAGGTGACGTTGAGTTCATTTTGTTTAGGGCTTCGTAGATTAAGAAAAGCCTTCTTTACGCTTGCCTGTGTAACAATCTTTTTTTCTATACTGGGTATATAGGTGTTCTCGCAGGCACCGCATATGAGTAAAGAAGCTTGATATTTACTTGAAGAGAACCAAAACACGCTATGATAAACGGAGAATGTTAGAGCCAATTGTCGATAATGTTGATAGCCATTATTTACGGACATGATGTGTTTGGTGTAGGCATTTTCACAACTTCGTGTCAACATTTGCGACACGTGCTGCCTACCCTCTCAAGGCGTGTTCCTACATTTGCAAGTAATTATTTTTTGTCCAACTTGTAATTTACCTTTGCCTTTGCATAAATGTGCGTCCAAAAGATGTATCTAATCAGCAAAAGACAAACCGGCAAGTCTAAATACAACAAGAATCTACTCAGTTTACATGCTTAGACACGTGAAGCTCATCTTGCTGTTTGCTTAAATGGGCCATATTTGCAGAAAAGGTGGCCATTCTTCTCCACCATTTAACACCATAATACAAACTTTTATAACCACAACACAAAACTTTAAAACTGATGCTGATACTTAATCATATCGATGCCAGGTTGCAGTGATACCTGGTTACTTTGATAACTGGTTAGAGTGATGTCTGGTTATTTGATGGCTAGTTTCAATGATGTTTGGATTCTGTTGCCATTATTGTAAGTGACCGGATTTGTTATGCCTTCCATTGGTTGCTTTGGTCACGTGTTTAATTAGGTACTGTATTTAGGCTATACTCAGAGTTGGGTGGAGAAGATTTAGAGGTAGAGACGAATAGACTAGAGAACTAGAGTTGAGAGATTGGCGTAGATATGGTGTTAAGGGAGATATGCATTCTCTTCAATCTTGTTAAGAATTAAGTATAAGTAACACGTTGGGGTACAGCGAATCTGAGGCGCTTCTCAGTCACGATGTCATTTAGAGACCGAAAGAATGTTTGGTGTAGAACCTCTTCATTGGTAATGCGGTCGCGATATGAGATACGAAGATAATGTTGCAACCATCTTTGCTGTGCGACGACAAGTCGTCGTCCAATCTTTGCGTTTGCTTTCCACGTTTCACATACATAGGTCGCGGTTGGGATGACGATGCAATTCAGTAGGCGAATTCTTTCAGTCGTGTCGATGGTGGGAGTCGACCAAATTGGTTTGAGTTGTCGGAAAACAGCTCCCGCTTTTCTGAGGGTGACATCGTGGTCGGCGTCTTCGTCCTTTGCGAGCACACTGCCGAGATAGGTGAATTGGTCAACTTCTTTAAGTTGGTCTTGTCCTACGCAGATGGCATCGCCGCTGGCTTTATACCCAATCCTCGTGACTTTTGATTTCTTTCAACTTATCCGCAATCCCACATTGGAAGCTTCTGGTTGAAGGCTGGTCGCCATGTCCTTCAAATGCCTACGAGTGTCAGCGAGCTTTGCGATGTCGTCGGCGAAATCTAGGTCGGTAAGGCGTGCAGGTGCAGACCGCATAACGAAATCGATGGTTAACAGAAACAAGAAGGGAGAAATAACACATCCTTGTCTGACGCCGGTGTGGATGGCGAAAAATTCCGTGTTACCACCTTCGGTGCGAACACAGCAACTGGATCCGTGGTAAAGGTTCTGAAAGATATCGATGAATTTCTGTGGAATGTCATATGCGCGGGCTATACTCCAAAGCGATTTTCTATGAATGCTATCAAATGCCTTTGTAAAATCCACAAAGTTAATAGATAGCTTTCGCTGACATTCCAAGCTCTGTTCGATGATCGTTTTTAGAACAAAGATTTGCTCTATACAACACCGACCACTGCGAAATCCGGCTTGTTCCTCGCGGAGTTTTTTGTCAACAGTTTTCTACAGTCTTTGATATAAGATGATGCTGAACCCCTTTCCAGGGACCGAAAGGAGGGTAATCCCTCGCTCCTTTCTTTGGTTGCCTCACGATGACTCTATTTTGCCAGTTCTCTGGTACTGTTACCGACATCCAACGTGAGTTCAGAAGATTTTTCAATTCATCGACAAGGCTCTGTCCACCGTGCTTGAGCATTGCTACTGACACCATGTCCAGGCCTGGCGCTTTGCCATTCTTGAGTAGTCGAATTGCGATGGCAGCTTCAATTGTTGTGATGAATTAGCATCAATTTTAACATTTAAGGGGTTGTCGCAGTCGGGCTGCATGAAGGTGAATGTGGTTGAAGGTGGCGGTTGGTTTAGGGTTTCCTTAAAATGCTCTGCCCAGCGGGCCTCTTTCTCTTCATCGGTCAGAAGCATTTTCCCATCTTTGCCTTTGATAGGTGTTCCTTGACTGCTTCTCGATCCCGTAGGGTCTAGGACTATACGGCAGAGCATCTTGGTGTCGTTACGATTCGCTGCCTCTTGCGCTTCTTCTCCTTTTATCCAGCAAATCTCAACTGTCTCTACGACAGCTTCGTTTCGCACTTCGGTCTAGTTCACGATACGTCGTTGCCATTCTTAATCTCTTTGCTTCACTGTGCGCTTTGTCGAGGTCTTGTTTTGCCATTCTTCGCGTATCGATGAGGTCCCACGTTCTTCTTTGGATCCACCGCTCTTTGTATGTCCCTCGTCTTCGCCCAAGCACTCTTTCTGCAGATTGGTACAATCGCTCCTTTTATCTTGGACCATTGGTTTTCGACTTCATCTTCCTCAGCTAGGGCCTGGAAGTGGTTACTTAGTTCGATCTTGAACTGCTCAGCTATACCACGGTCTTTCAGGCGGTCCACATCAAAAGGACGTGGTAGTTCGTGCCGGCTTTGTCGCCGCTTTAAATGGAGACGAAACTTTGATCGTAGGAGGTAGTGGTCCGAACCAATGTCCACCCGTCTGCAGGCTCTCACATCCAAAAGTGATGAACGCCACTGCTTGCTGATGCAAGTAAATTGATTTCATTTATTGTTTGGCCATCTGGAGATCTCCATGTCTTTTTGTGGATTAACGCTATTTCAAAAAACGTGTTGCCGATCGAGCGGCCGTTCGTCGAGCAGAAGGAAATTAGCCGGTCCCTGTTGTCATTGGTCTCACCCGCTGACCCTAATGGACCCACCACGTGTTCAAGACCACGCCCGTTCACGTTGATCTTAGCATTGACGTCGCCAATGAGGATGATGATGTCGTGACGTGGAGTGTCGTGAAGACTTCTGGGAGTTTGCGGTAGAAGGCGTCTTTGATTTCGTCGTCTGCGTCCTCAATTGGATCGTATATTTGGATAACCGTAGTTTTAATAACACTTGTTTGAAAGCGGCTAAGATGATTCGGTCGCTGACGGGTTTCCAACTTGTGAGAGCCGATGTTGTTCTATCGGTCATGATGAGTCCAACGCCTCGAGCGTGCTCGGTGTCGTTCCCAGAATAACAGGATGGTCTTGACTTCACTGGTCAAACGCCCACTGCTGGTCCAGCGCATTTCGTACACTCCGAGTATGTCTTTATTGTAGTAGTCATATTCTTTGAGTTTACCACACTGCAGGAGTGTTCGTACATCCACGATCCAATTTTAGTTAATTTCTTTGCATTGAGGATAACATCTCCCATCGGGCGGAGGACGACCCGCGGGCTTTGTCATTGCCGTCATAAAAGAGGGACCATCTTCGCTGCGGATTAGTCGTTTTTTTGCTGATTATTTCTTACCGTTGCAGTAGCAATGGGGTTTCCACGGGGTCGGGTTGCTAACACGATGCCCAACTTTCCTCCTTTCGCAACCGGGCTTAGGACCGTCCATGGTTGAGTTAAAGGTAGAGGGATAGAAGAGGTTATTATGTTGTGATGCTATAATACTTACCAAGAAACTTTCATCAATAATTGAATTTTGAGAAACTTTGACCCTTTAAAGTGCCCAAGTCCTGGCTTCAGGCGACCCTGCGTGACAACCACCAAATACCTAATGAATTACAGCCTGGCTCTCGGGCTGGCTTCTACTACTATGCAGTTGTCCTAGAAACGTCCGCAAACAAGTCCAATGATGTCGAACCAGGACAGTCAAGTTCTTAATGGTGTCAAATCAAGGAGGTTGGCCGATGACATTGACGTAGAACTGTTCAATTGAATCACTATTTAATGTTACCTGTTTAGGTTCCAAACGATGCATCTGCTCTATTGCAGCCTTATCTACAACCTTCTAAGGGTCTGCGTCTCACAAGTTTCTGAATGTCGAGAAGTTTTGAGACGAGGCGGAGTTCTTTCTTGAAAAAAAAAATAATAAAAATAAAAAAATATAACGAGAAGCTTCGAGAAATAGCGAGGCGTTTCGAAACTTTACTCGAAACGTTCATAAACGAGACTCCTCTCGAAACTACGGTAATTTTCCATTTTTAAGAACTATTTTCGAGATTGATTACAACAATCTGCAAAATCACGAGGCATTTTCAGACAACCAGCAGTAACTATAAACGAGTTGATGCGGATTACATTGACGTTCGTTAAAGTTTATCTTGTTAGCCATGCTTTAAGGTGAATCTGCAATCATTAAGGCGCTATGTTTTGTAATGTTGTGAATTCTCTTTAGCCGCATGATTCCTGCTTAACTTTGCCTTACTTCAGCGGTGAAGGTCAAGAAGTTTGAACTCATGACTTTGATTTTTATTTAACATGGCTTAAGGCCGCATGATGAAACAGAAGGAAGAAGACACGGTTAACGGTGTTTGCATTTTCTGGCGCAGTTCACCGAAAGCTTGAAGGCTGCACAGGAAGTTCAAGAATTAGATTGTCGAAATGCGAAGTGTTTCTCTGCTTGTCGAAGTGCAAACGCTGATTTCTTAAGTTTGATATGAAAAGGGTTAGAGAGTGATTAATTAAATTTCGTATGTTTAAGTATTTAACTTTGAGAAGCCTTATTTTGTTTGACCGAATTGAAAATTTGTTAGTGAAATTAAGGACGCCTTAACATTATCTTAGGGCCATTGAGAAGCTCGGCGCATTATTGCACAGATGTGTAATTCCCTTTTCCCCTACTTATTAATTCAAAATTTAACGCATACGATATATCAACATTAGATCGCTGCTGTAACCTACGAATAACATAGTAACTAAAGGAACATTTTTGTTGTCTCATCAATGAGTGTGGCATCTGAGAGGTTTAAAAGACACGTTGTACCTATATAAACACAAAGTAATAAAAATTTGTGAAAATACGCAATATAGTATGCAATCGAGGCTGTTACTTCTCAAATCGTCTGAAATTCGTCGATTTGTCATAAAAATATCATATAAGTTTCGAGAAATTCATTGTATTTTGAAAAGTCCGTTAGATCTCGAAAACTTTAGTTTGATCGATATATCTCGTTTCAGTCGAGAAATTTCGAGGCAGTCAAACTAGAGACACTTCGAGACGGGAAGGACATCCGTCTCGTTTCAAAGGGGAATAGAAAGTTCTCAAAATTTTTCGACATTTCTCGCTGCAAACGAAAATTATTTCGAGACGCAGACCCTTACGACCTACATCCCGTAGTGCAACCCAGTACTTGGTAATAATCTTGATTTTTGGCTGGTGATCAGTGACCCGATCATGCGGATAGCGCCAGCTTTTACGTCAACCACAATGTCCGACGTGCAGCAGTGACGCTTTGGTCTGCGAGTGCGTCGTCAATAATTTATGACCCTGCGTATGGACTGCGAGTCAGTTTAATTAAATTATTTGCCTGCCTCAACAGAATTTGCGGTTGCTCATCCATGACGCAATGGGTTACGGAGAGCGGCAAACAATGGGACATCTCGGCTAAGGAAAGTTATACTTAAAAGTGATGATTGTCTTTAAACTAGCCAATTAAGGCTAACAAAAATAATACTCCGTATGACAGGGCTTTGCATTGTTTACATGCTGTTTTAAACGAAGTTGAAGGGGTCTCCGATACGCAGCCAAGGCTTCGATTATCAGGCAAACACGCGCACTAAGCTTATACTAGCACATGCTCCTTGTCGAGGTGGTCTTAACTGCCACAATTTTGTGGTACGGGAAGCACTTTCTTGTTTTGATTGTTGTTCTTGGTTGCAGGGAAACCAACAGATGACTTGCTTGGGTACTCCCACCCTCCGTTCAAGCTGCATTTTACATTTTTCTTTCCTGAAAGCGTTGCTTCCGTCTGGTTCTGTCTTGCATGTTCTTTTCGGCTTACTAGAAGTAAGACCAATGGATTTTTCTTTTCAATTTCGACATCACTTCACTCTTGCATTTATAAAATACCTCGTTTAAAATAACGAAATCTTGCCATAGGCCATTTAGGTCCCGAGTCCAGTGTCACCCAATTATTCTTCCCCTAGCGCCGTCACAAAACTACTGTTGTTTATAGATGTGCGGATTGACTTAACAAAGAAACCAACAAAGCCATAATGCAAAATCCAACAGCTATGGCCATGGGAATCTTTGCTGTTCCTTTCACTCGCGCTATGCAGACCGCTTGACTGGACTAGACGAACAGACAAGTCTTTTACAAACTCTTTGCATGGTTCAATAGCCTGATGAATTTGATCCATGTTTAGAGAACTAAGTTGGCTCACGACTAGTCGCTATCGGTTGTTATGCTTGGTTTGTATGACCATTGTGAGGCCGTTTAATTGCCGCTTGCAGTGCACAAAATGGGGATCACCACCACGCACAAGTGCTGCCTGCCAGAGACAGCCTACGAGCTTGTCTGAACCTCAAAATGGTGCCTGCCCTCCAGTCCTCTCTATTTCCATGAAGCGAACAAATCAGCCGCTCCGATAACAACCCAAGTTTCTTTGTGCGAAGTTGCCAAATGGGTGTTGATGCAATTAGGTTGCGTCACGGTGATCCTAATTGGTCATTAGACGCGGAAACTTTATGAGTGGTTTGGCAGTTTTGCTGGATTTAGATGCTCTTGCCAGGTTGCCCTTGAGGAAACGGTGAAAATTGTAACGCGTCCCGTAGGGACCGAGAGGAAATGATTGGAGCCAGCGACGAAAACACTGAAATGGCGCTGGCTCTTCCGAGCGTAGCGGTTGAAAGCGAGGACGAGTATAGGATACTGACGAAGAAACACTCTGGTGTGCAGAGCAAAGCGTCACGTGGCGCTTGGAGTAAGATCTCTCGCACTGTAAAAAAGTCGGATGACGACATCTTTGATAGGGACGAGTTGATGAAAGCTGAAATCGATGTTGAATTCTGCGAGAGGCTTCTGTCTAGACCGTCTTCCAGGAATTATGCCGCTTTGAACTCGTATTTGAAGATATGTACGTCTGAGCGGCTCAGAGAGTTCCTGGAATGCAACGCTCTTGGGATCATGTTTGCTGCTCTGGGCTTTATGGGTCTGAAGAAAAATTCTTCCTTTTCTGACGCTGTTGTTCAGCTAGAACTTGTTATGATTATCAAGACCGTGCTTAATCAACCCGTTGGTATGCAGTTCCTTATTGAGGACGAAGAGCTTGTGAAGCAATTGGCGCTTGGTAGGAATTCCATTTATTTATTTTGTTTAACAAATCCATAACCAGAAAGATTATGCATTTTAGCTGTCATCTGCGCTTGCACGTGTTCTTTCAGTGTAATTTGCTGCAATATCAATAGCATCCTTTATTTCCTATCTTCATTATCATCAAGATCGAACTGGCTCTTGAACTTGAGTTGTCTCTATTTGTTCCAAATCTTTTATTTGATTTCCGTCGATCTTCTATAAACTCCTTTCATGCCTATGGGATGAGTTGAGTCTGGGAGGGTTGGAAGGGTTCTGGAGGGTTGGCGTAAGGGTTTTCGACTTGATAACGTAAATCTGCGCCTGTTATTGTCATTTCTCCATGCTTGCTCCAGCGCGACTTGAGATCACCTTTATAGCCACCGTGCACTATTCTGAAACTTTATTATAGGTATCAAGAGTCCATTGGCATTAGTGATCCAAGACTTACATTTCCAAGCCAAATCCTCATTGCGCTACAGAGCATAAAAGATTTTGTTTTCTTTAATAACATATCGATAATATAAATTCCTCCTGGAGCATAAACAGCCCTGGAGCCAGGGTCAGTGAATACAAGTATTTTAATTAAGAGATTTGTATGTTCATGCTACATCATGTTACAATAACCTTCAGCTAGTTTTCTAGCTGTTTTTTCCTCCCATCCTTGTCTGCACGTAGGTGTCGATCATAATGGCGCGTGGCACCGTAAAATTACGAAACAGTCATTTGCATATTCAAGATGACTGCTAGTCAAGTCTGTATAAGTTCAATGAGGCCTTTTTTAAATAAATAAATTTTGTTATGACGATTTCTCGTTACAGAACCCTCTTCCAAATATACATTAGTGAGTTGCGAGAAAACTACGGGGTCTTCAACATTTTCATCCGCCTATGTGAGGTTGCAAATCATTTGATCCTTGCTAATTCAGAATGATTTCGTTTAAGGACATTAATCTGACATATATATATATATAGCCTCGAAAGCTCAGCCGCATGATATTCTGTATTTCTTCGAAAAGAATACCGTTTGAAGCCGATGCGATTAGCTAGTTTCATTAGCCCATCTTTCAGATTAATAGCGGTCTTTCTAATCAGTCCTTGATGATGTCTTTGTCTTTGAAATAAGATTGTTGCTCCTTTCCGTTAAACGTTGCATCAAAGCCGTCCGTGCCTTGAGCAGGGTCTAGCCACCGTACAGGGTCGGCTACTAGAACTCCTGAGCGGTCCCAGTCCCGTTTTTTTAGCACACGGGTAGCTGCCGCGATTCAGTAAAAGCTCTGTTGTTGCGGCGTAGGGGCGTTTAACGAGAAACTCAAAAAATCCACCATGCAGTCTCTTCTCGCAGAGATAGAAGAAAGTGTGGCTTCGTTGCAACAGCTTCAGCATTCTCTTAAAGTCCATCCGGGACATTTTTGTGTGAGCGCAATGTTTTCTTTCGCCGGGCGAGGTTGCAGTTCCGTCCATCATGTAAGGTATTTGATTCCAGTAGACGACTAAACGTATAGCGCCTGTATTTTCTGTTTTAGTACCACGTGTACTTGTAGAGACGAATTTGCAGCAGGCATGCAGGGCAGGTTATTCCCTGATGGCAAATATCAATATTGCAGTCAGAGTGAACGTTAATTTTCTCTCGGAATAGCACTCCCATGAAAACAAGCTTCTCCCAAAGACTTGCTTTTGTTTGACCGTAGTGTTCATACATACCGTAAAGCTACCATTTACTCCTCAATCTGCGATTGATCATGCCGATAGGCCGCAAAGGTCAATAAAATTAATTGTTATCGAATATATGCATATATATTTTTTTCATAGAAAATTTCAATTGCATGAGGATTGCTCGAGCTTGTTAAGGAAGGGGTTGGGTTGGGGTTAGGGTAAGGATTAGTAATATGGTTAGAATTTTGGTTTGGGTTACATTCACACTTAGCCAGCAAATAAATAAATTAATAAATAACATGCGAGCCAAGCTTCTCCATCAGTAACGACTGCAGACCGGTTGCCATCTTGTATTCATAACTGCAACGAGATTACTTCACATCAGACCATCGCAATGAACCGCTAGGTAGATTTATACCCTCCCCTCAGGTCATGTGGCTGAAAATACTGCCCAGGTTTTTTGATATTTTTAGCTCCCGGGACAATCCTTTGCCTCCGCTCAGACCGACAACGCCTGTCTTATAACACTGACTGGTGTCATTCTTATGTCTCTATTCTATTATGTACTGTTTCTTCGCTCTGATTTAATATCTTTGTAAGAACGAAATATACTTCTTTCAGCTCTGGACACTGGGAACATGATGGTGAAGAAGCAAGTCTTCGAAATGTTGTCTGGAGTTTGCTTGTATGATGATCGTGGCTACGAACTTGCATTATCGTCTCTTGATTATTTCAAGGTAAGTTGACCACGGTTTGTGCTCACTAGGATTGGGACCAAATACTGGTGGTAATGTACAATAAGAGCGTTTTTGGTTTACTAAACGTGCAAACAATTAGGCGAGATGCGTATTGGTCTGATTCCCAAGCTACTTGTATGTTTGCAGGTGGTGAAGGGTCAGCGATATCGATTCAGCATCCTTATTAATGAGTTCAAGAGCGAACAGCTTGCAGCTTACAAAGCGACGGTGCTAGCTTTCATAAATGCGTTGATAATGTGCACCGTTAATTACAACAAGCGACGAAAGCTGAGAAATGAGCTTATAGGTAAGCAGGCTCGTACTCTTGTTGTTTTTTTAAATATTGTTTTATCGTAGTTAATATGTATTATAGTAACCGGGCGTTTGAGCAGGCATAGTGTGCATGATCAACTTGGCATGTAGATAATAGTATTAGGAAGAGGATTCCCCTAGGAGATGGTGTGCGTGATCAACTTGGCGTGTAGATAATATAATTAGGAAGAGGAATACCCTGGGCGTGCGTGATCAACTTGGCATGTAGATAATATTATAAGGAAGAGGATTGGTTCTGTTGTTTGAATGTAGTTTGTTGTGGTTTCTATTTTTTTTTTTTTTTTAGGTCTTGGATTGTTGGAGCTGCTTACGAATGTGAGGTAATGTCGCAGAGTTTTCGATAACATGCTGTACACGTGTTGTGTGTTAAGGTGCTGATCTTCTTATACTATACTTTCCTAGTGATGTTTGGGCCGATGGAGAGTGCTTTATTATTGTTACTGTTCGATGGCTGGTTGGGGCCATGAAGATTAAGCCGCAGGTTTTACAGGCCTTTACCAGTGGACTGGCGGAGTAGAGGGACCGGTGGGAAGTGCTGGTCTATTAATATAAGGTGTAAAGCGTACGCGCCCCATTTCGTTGCTACTCTATTCGTTGCTATGGCATGGCTGAGGTCGGGAATCATCATTTTTTGTTGTAAATATGACCTACCTACGCCTTTATTTATAATAGCGTATTTCCAGATCAAACAAATGTAATGCCTGTTAGCGTCAGAGCATTTTGAATTGCTGTCTATGCCCCTGCAATTATGAGTTTGCTGAAGAGAGTATCAATGAGTATCGGTGCCTAAGTCACTGATTTTTTTGTGGGACTGGGTTGGCCTTTTTTAACTGGATGTGGCCGTATAATTGCAGGACTATATGTATCGACATGACTATGTTTAGACACATTGAGGATGATGATCTGTACGTGCAACTTTCCGTGTTTGAGGATCAAAAAATTCAAGATGATGATGGCATGGTCACGCCTGAGGGAATTGACTTAAATGACCATGAAGATGTCTTCAAGGCAGTTTTCAATCAGGTATGCTTCAGCACAGCCTAAATATTACTCCATTGATTCCGAAGAAAGTATTTCCTTGGAATAATTCAAAGCGCAGCGGATCAGCACAGTTATTTATCTTGGCTCTATCTCTTACCCCTTCTTGGGGAGGTGAATATTGATGTTGATGATGCTTTGATTTTGTTGTCCTAGCATTAGCCTTAAAGTTCAGGGACATTGCCAACATAGATCTATTAAAGTATGAAATCGGTGACGTCTAAACCCGTGGATTTTGCGCTAAAGAAAATCATTTTGAAATATCAAGATTTCTTTTTCGAGTAGAAGCCTGCATTTGTACATGTCTACTGAAAATGTTAGAGAGTTCCGTTCGTTACCCCGGAACTTAGCAGTTCTGTCGATGGATTTCGCTTTCTTATGCAAATTGACTACACTTAATGTTGCAATGTTGCTTAATTCAACCGACCGGTCCTTAAAGTAAGGAGTTTAGAAGTACCTACCTCGCGCAGTCAGTAATAATTAATAATTTGTGATTTCTTATTCGCAGTATGTTTATCTTCGTCCGACACGTCCGTAGAAACCAAAGTAACTAGGAGGATCGCGTAAAATATTTTGTGTTCGCGCTCAGGTAAAAATTTTACTAGATTACATAAAATGGCCAGACATAAATCGCATTTAATGTCCATTCAAGTAGATGTTATAAAATCCTCAGTTCAGGTCGAATCCGTGACGATTTCTTAAAATTTTGCTACCGTCGAGTTTGGTTCACTAGTAGTTAGGGATGAACCGGACTACCTGTATTTGACTTTTGAAATCCGGCCGGACTCGGATTTGGGCAGATTTCTGATTGCTAGTCCGGCCGCAGCCGGGGTCGGGGCGGGTGCCGGATTTATGATTTATTCAGGAAGCAGTTTGAACTAAAATATATTACGTATGTTTAGTCGGCTTACAATGCACCCCTATGTAAGCTATACAGAAATTAGCACAAAATTACATGTTGCAATAACCTCTTGGTACTTCACAATTAATTGTGCTGAACAAGGTCAATGACAGTATTGCGACCTACGAAATAGCATGCATAATCACACAGATGTAGAAAATGTTTAAGAAATTATTAAGGGGCAACATCAGTGCATCATGGCAACACGTGTACACACATCTCGATGTTAATGAAATACTTGTCACAAGTTGATCAATTTGTTAATTGTCCTTGATAAGTTTCGCAGTGTACTTAAGAAAATAAGTATGGCTACGTTGTCTGGGAGAATACTGCTACGATGATCGCTGACCACTTGCCTGCCACACGGAACAAGCGTTCGGGCGGTGCACTGGCTGGTGGTGAGCATAGGTACACACGAGCAATGCTAGCCAGATTCAGAGCGGTGCTACTTTCAGTTATGATGCACGTATACGTGCTGTAAATCCGGCCAAACCGGCTACGTTTTTTAGCCGGAGCCAGATTTGGACCGGATTTGTAAAAATGGCCGGGTTTTCAGCCGGAGCTGGAGGCGAAATGCCGTATAGCCCCACTCGTAATACAAGTTTACGACTCAAGCTACCCTCGAGATTCGATTTCCACCCCCGGTGAATCAGACTTCATTAATGTAAAAAGTTGTCTATGTCCTTGGCACGTTGGCTCCCATTAGCTTACTTTTTTTTGTGATGAAGCGCTATGAAAAATCGCTTCTACTTGTTCGATGATGTAAGTAGTGAGGACTGTAAGGACTGCTTAGTTATGTAGTCTGGGGTTTGGTAGCATGTCTGATGTGTCATGTTGGTACGTTTGCTATTCTGTATTCCTTTGTACTACATTAAGCCAACAGGTTTAAAACACTTGAGAACTTTTTCGAGCTTTTGTTAAACTATTGTCATTCTTTTCTTGTATGTGAGCTTGTTGTTTTCAGATTGCCGAGAAGCCTGTGGCAAATAACTTCCTTGCGATCATGCAGAGTCTGTTGCTGATTGACAACGACAATGTGACCAGTGATAAAGTGTGGGACTCCTTGGAGGCGTTAGTTAAGCGGGCTGTCTTAATCACGACTGAGAAGCAGATGGAACAGTTTGCCAAGTACGCGGAGTCAGAGATCGAGGCTTTGAAAAAAAAGTTGGCAGTTGGCATTCATGACAGGCTCGTTCATGGGTGTGAGGTTGCTACGCAGACAGAGACAATGCCGAGCCAGATAAACTCGAAGTCGCCTGTGGGTGGTATTCCGCTTCCTGGTCTGGCAATGTCAAGTTCAAGTAACGGACAGACGTTTTTGCCAGCCCCTTCGCCACCTCCACCACAACCGCCAGTGCTTGCTGGAGGAACGCCTCGCGTCGAACCACTTCTCCCAGCGCATGCTTTATCCCCGGACGCGCACATGCTAAGCGTAGGGGATGCACCAGCCGCTTGGAGGAGTGCATCGCCTCCACCCCAACCTACTGGTACACCCGACTTTGAATCACCTCCTTCGTCGACTGTGACTGATGGAGGACCTCCTCCCCCTCCACCACCTCCACCAGGGTTTGGACCACCGGCTCCTGTTGGGGGACCGCCGCCACCACCGCCTTTTGTTGGTGCCTCGCACCCTCCACCTCCACCAGGGTTAGCTCCTGGTATCGCATGGTCTGATAAGAGGGACACAGTTACTCCGAAAGTGAAGCCGAAAAGCAAAATGAAGAAGCTTCAATGGAACAAGTTACCCCATCACGTTCTTCACAGGTCGAGTAGCAGTGTGTGGTTGAAGGTTCAAGACATGGACGGTGTCGAGCCTGACTACAGAACCGAGGAAGAGTTGTTCTGTCAGGAAGAAAAGGGCAAAGAAGGGAAGAAAGACAAAGAAAAGAACGAGGCTTCCAAAGAAGTGAGTGCGGCTGATGCACTTGTTGGTGCCTTTTGATATTTTGTTTGTCTCGAGCTTTTGCTTATTAGCTTATTGCAATCTTGTTTTACTAACAAACCGAAAGAAAGCTTTGCACATCTGTTTGGTTTCCTTGCTGTCAAATTGCTGTGAGACTTTTTTCTGATCTTCTTACTCTGCATTTAGGTTTCCATCCTCGACGGAAAGCGCAGCTTGAACGTCAACATCTTTCTTCGGCAGTTTAAGGGGTAGGCGAAGACGCTTGTTTTCTTTTTGATTTTGGAAGTCTGCCGTGAATGATTTCGACACTTGTACCTCAATAAGTTGATGTGCCTTCGTGTCTGATAATTTATGCACATTAAATAAATTATCGTATTTATGAAGTTCTGAGTTCCGCGCGTTACGGCGTTAAGGCTTTGCAAGAACTCGTACGTTTGTGGCAGCGTTCAGCGAGGCGTTAAGTTTTCGAATTGCAACGTTTGGAATATCTCTTTAAGCTCCATCCCTATTTGTCCTGTCACCGGCGTTCTTAAGCTACCATGCCACATGCCCCATTTGTTCTGTTTTGCATAAAGAGCCATAAAAGTAAATCTGAGTTATAGATAAGCTCTTGTACAAATCTTCCAAATTTGAAGAGAATCCACAGATTCGAAATTTTCTCGAACGTTCCTGCTCTACGACCTTAAATTATCATCAAACATGCCCCCAAGATGGCACTTGCTTGGTTCGCCTGTAGCAAGATTACATTCTTAACTCTGAGCTTTTTTTTTCGCACCTGTTGGGAGGCTTTTTGTATTTCTAAAGGATGTGAGCCTCAGGGAAGATAGTCTGTGCTTGATTCAAGTGTAATCTGGAAACCGAAGTAGTTTGATTACGATCGGTGTGGGCTAATATGAAGATCATTAATACCGTATGGCCTCAGTATTCTATTCTGATCGCCCGTCCGCTGGTCATCCGTATTGAGGATGATTGTGTGACGGATGGAAGGTGGCTTCTTGTAGGCGTGCTCCAGAGGCACTTGCCAGAGGCTACACTAAAACCGCAGTTTCCCCGATAAGTCTCACAGTTGCAACTTAATCTATGTGCGTTTAGTGGTTCCGATGAAATCATTGATCTCATCAAGAAAGGGGACAGCGCGGCGTTCCAAGTAGACCGCCTCAAGTGTCTGGAAAAGCTGCTTCCAGATCCTAACGAGGCAAGTATTCTTCATGAATCTTTCTTCCTTTTTTTTTTGTTCAAGGGTATGGCTTGTGTTCTGAAAGCTTATCAATATTTTACCTCCGCTCAACCCTGGATTTGGTGGGCATCTTGTCTTCAATGAAGAATTTGTAATGGTGATCGTTCGAGGAATAATTTTTTATGGACCTTCTGAACTTAACATTTTCATTGCAAATTGGGGTATGAATTTAGATAGAGCTGTTGAAATCATACAAAGGAGACAAAGCAAAGCTTGGTCCTGCAGAGCGGTTCTTCCTGGAATTAATGGGAGTGTCGAGGTTAGTGTGGGTCCTTGGATTTATATATATATATATATATATATATATATATATA